>JARVZY010000377.1:0-33662 GCA_030686995.1 Artemisia argyi | reverse complement strand
AATCTCTTTACTATGTTGCAGCGTATGTGTACGACCACGGGTCAGTTTATGGCTATGTAGGAAGAACGTATCAGGCGGCACAACATGTGGAATACAAGGATGAGTCAGGACGATAGGTTATGGGTGAGTTCTGCTATAGTCATTTGATTTCGTTAATTTTAAAGGTATAAGTTGTAGACAATAAATAGCAAAACTTATGAGTTTCACTTAATTTAATATCAGGCAAAACTTTTGACCATTACGATCGGCCATTTGGGTTAAACTTACGGCTTTTGTTTATGTATGTGTTCTGAATAAAGAAAACCCATGCACTATTGCTTTTCTTTGATTTCATTTTCTGTTATTACAGTTGAAATAAGGGGTTAAATCCAATGTATCATTAGCCTGTTCAAAACTTTCTTTATGCCATGTTTGTCCTTGCACCACCTCCTTATGCACAACTATTAAACACTAACAGCATCACACGAATGTCGATAGCCTTGATCTGCATTTTCCTTTTGCACAAAATTAAGCTTCGCATATAAATTTGGTTGTCACACTTTGCTTTAACTGCTAACTTAAAATTTGAGTCTGCTTCATTTTACGTAAACTCACTCTACATTGACATACTATTTCAGGTCATTGCAAGAAACTCGCACTGGAAGTAGTGATCTACAGCTCCATCTCAGTAAACCATGCCGACGATCCTAAATTTAGAAGACGACCTCCGATGCGTATGCACTCAAACCTACACTAATCTAATTATGAATATGGTTTTAGTGTCACATGTTCTTATAAAATCTGGCAGATGTTTTTGTTTCAGCTATGACCACATCTGCAATTATTCACGCAGCTGCAAAAAGGACCAGCAGTAGGTCTAGGGATGCATTCCTCAACGGTGCGTGTGTCAATCCTTAATTATGACAATTGTGCTTTGTTTCATGATTTCCTTATATTATATGTGGGTCTCCAGGATTGCATAGACGCTTTCATAGCTCCCGTCAGTACGCGTACGCGCCACCAAAATGCCTCCCGCCAGCACAACCCTATATTTTGCCGTCGTGTACAAGAGATAACAAATTGACAGAACTACATTACATAATGATGACGTCGTATTTTGATGCAGAAATTTGCAGTAACCGATGTACAATGGCAACTTTCAAAAGGTATACAAAACATAAATGACAGTTCTGTTGCGTAAACTTTAGATACAAATTATTTGCCCAATATTCGTTGGATTACAGTTAACATCAGCTCTGAACCATTATAGGTGACCCTTAAAGAGATATGTCCAAGGGGTCAGGCGATGTGTCTGCAATTCCAAACCATAGTGTAGATGTTCAATCAGATATACAGATTGGTGGCATGCAGTAACGGATGTTTGGGTAAGGTCATTTTAAGTGTATATTTGCTTTTCGTTCAAACTAAGATGCTGCACAACAGTCTTTTGCCACCATTGACATTCAAACCGGTATGTATACATTTAACTATGATGTTTTACCATTCAAACTGGTATTCTAGATTTATTGGTTACGATTGCCTTTAGAACCATTTCTATGTAAGCATGTGCAGCCATTAGGAACCGGTATTATAGAATATTAAAGTAGAATATTTAGGCATTCTATGTAAGCATGTGCAGCATGTTAATTTGCAGATGTGTTGACTGAAGCAGCAGTGACCATAATGGATGAAGCATCGGAGGGCAAAGCATAACAGTATATTACAGCTACCTCAAAAAAAAAATTGATTGCGGTATTTATCTCTTTTGTGTTCAATGAAATTTTGCCCTGATTAGTTAAAGGGTGTTTTGGGATTGTTTATTTTGATTAGCTTAAGCAATTACTTTGATGGGTACGTACCGGTTGAGACATACCAAAATGAGAGTAGAGATCAAAGTAATAATTAGCGGTGTTCTCTTTGAGAAGTGTTTGGGTTGCTTATCAAAAAAGCTTAAACTTTTGTAAAACTATCTTTAAATGGCTTTTTGAGAAGTGTTTGGGCGACTTTATAGTATCTGTATAATACAATAAGGTAAGACGCTAATAAGCATTCAAAGTAAGTGCTCCCAAACACCCCCTTAACTGGTTTTGAAATTACAATACGTTAATATGCCCAATTAATAAGCTAATAAGTTACTGATTATAGCTTATTAGTAGTGAAATAAAACTAAAGAGTAAAGTAAAAGGTGCTTATATGATATAAAAAAGGTGCCTATACATATGACTTTCTTCTTATGACTGGGATGGACTTCTTTGGTTTTCCTGTGTCATGACTTTGAAATTGACGCACCATATACCTTGATGCGTTCATGGTTAAGTCTAGAGTGCTATTAAATGTTAAGTGAGTAAATATGGGTTCTGATGTGAGATTTACGAGATTAACGTGCAGGCAGTTGAAAGAGTGAATTACATAAGAAATAATGTATGTTTACGTAGTTTTTGATGTGTGTATTTATGCTGCTAACTGCGTTTCGATTGGTGTATAGTGCGTTCCTTTTTTAGTCCCAAATGGGAATTTTCTGTATTTGATGCGGATTGTCCTTGAAGCTCCTAATAGGCCTTTATTGTCTATTATGCAGGATTAATTTTATCGCGCTTTGAACAAGGAAGTTCCACGGGTATAATTTTGATCACCCTGGCAATGGTCTTATGGTCTTATAAATGCAGGTGTGACACTTTCTTTTGCTACAGAATGCTTGACACAGCAGATACCAGTACCCATGAATAGATACTATAATTGACAGATTTGTAGTGGAGGGGTTTAGTTGGTATGTTTACTAGCACGAACGAATACTTGGCCCATTCAGTAATGACCCATTTTGACCCAGTAAATATGATTATTAGCAACAATATTTTAGGCACTTTAGTTTTAAATATATGTCCGCTTATATTGATTCTTTCTGTTTCATATTGTATTGCAGCCACTACCCATTGTACGGCTCTACATTTAAATGTGTTGTCACTACAGCTATTGATCAAATACTAAAAAAAGATTTCAATGGCGCACATGGCAACAACAAACAAAGAAATTGTGCAACTCAAGGCAAGTAAAATTCTTACTTCCTACACGAAAGATGTGTAATGGATCTCATTTTACATATTGCCAACCTACCATGCTATGCCAATAACATTTCTACAGATCACTGAAACTTGAAGCTATTACTATGTTTTTTGTTGTTGTGGATGATGCAGGGGAAAGGCTGCTTGATGAAGTCGAAACATTTATTTATATTCTTTAGTTGACGACTTGAAAATCTAATACTGCTTTCATTGATGTGGCAACACTCCTATCTGGTACATGTCTTACATCTTGGGTCACTTTTCACACTAGCATTACAATGGTTAAAAGTGGTCACTTATAGAAAAGGAAAAAAAAAGTTTGCGATGTAAAATGATAAAAGAAAATAGTTCCTTGCATACAGTGACAAGAAAGCGAAAAATTGTTGCATATATATTATTTTTTTGGCAGAATTTCAAACATTATTCTATTGTTTCTAAATTGCTCTCCAATGTTAACAACCTTCATCTAAAATGAAAGTCGAGAAAATCTAATTTCCCCCTTCCAGAAAGTCTCCTATTTATAATGCCATTTGTGTGTTGATGCTGCAAATACAGTCATTTCTTTTTGTGGTGCACCAAGCGATTTGATTTGCGGAGATTGAAAGACGCGTTACAATAGCAATACATTATTGTATTTTGCAAAAATTTAAATGGGTTAACACATCAAATGGGTATTTGATAATTTTTAGTTCAATTCAGTTTGTAACTTCTAGATATGGATGTTCAACTTTTATTTTATAGTGTATTCATGTAGTTGACAACATTTTATTTTGGCTATATTTGTGGTTTTCAGATTTTGGCATGCTGCATCAATCATGGACTTTTGTTTGGTTTCACGTTCATTCAAGAACTACAAAATTAACAAAATTGTTGCCACATGGGTCGCCGTCGCCACCTTTTGAACCTATACCAGGTTTATGACAAGCTAGATATGTAGTTTTTTTTAGGTATTGTGCGGAGGTGAGTATCATTAGATTTGCATACTCTATGTTACAAAGATGTTGTTTGGTTAGTTGGCTACTGTAAATTATAGCAATAAATAACGATACCATAAGTATTGCTTTAATCTCGCTATATAACATATACATTTTTTTAATTTGAGTCTTTGGTTTTGTGAATTTAAACATGTATACTTTAATAGGAGTGATTAAATTTAGTAAATATATGATGTGTCTATTTTTGGCGGGAAATTTCGATTACAGTCAGTTTGGATTACAGTAGGCAACTAATACCGTCCAATGATCAACGACATAAAATAGTGCCCCGCCGCAACGCGGCGGGCCGTTGCCCATCTCGTTTAGGCAAAACATGAATAATCGTTTATGTTTTTATATACCAAAAAATATTTCCAGTTAAACACCGTATAAAAAATCTCTTACAGTACATAATATACGCAAGTATATAAAGGATTGTCTAGCTGCTTAATAAGAGATGTCACCATAAATACTCTTTTTAACATACTTGAGATTTTAACCTAGGACCAAAACAAACAAAACAAGTTTCATAATATAGAAAATACTATCTCCGGAGAACTAAACACACAATTCATTCAGTCGTGTGTATAGATCTCTACCTGAATAACTGTAAATTATTTTCAGCGATGTATAAAATTTCTTCACGAATGATTTCAGATAAGTAAAAGCTAACCCCTTGTTCTTAGCAAAAATCACGTGTTTTAGTTCAATGCTTAAACACTTGCTTCTAAACTTGAATTTGGAGTTCCCTGCAACAATTAGTTCTTTCACCAACTGTTGATATGAAGACTTTCAATGTAAATAAAAATCTTTTATATGATATGAAGACTTTTCTAACTTTTTTTGTCCCACATTGGTCGAAGAAAGAACTTGTTGGTTAGTTATGTACCCTTGTATATGTTGTATACATGTTGCTTGGAATAGTACAATGTTTTTAGGTGCATGTTTAATTTTCAGGATCTGTACAAGTTTAAGAAATTTGTAAAGATCCGAATATAGTACGTTTACCTGAAAACTTGTATGAACTTCAAACTTTTTTCGGTTGTTTTTCTTTTTATTATAAAACATGTTTTGGTTGAAAACTTTTTAATATTTAGTATCGCATAGCTTAAGAAGTAAACATATTTTTGAAGTGTTAGAAACAATTATATTGTTTTGATCATTATAAATAGCAAATGAAATGAGTTAAACAACTTATTTCTTAAAACATTTTTGAAATTGGAAAACATCACTTACGATATGTGCACATTATAAGTGAAGTAAATTAACCATTCATGTACTCTCAATGATTTCTGTTTGTGAAACTTGTCATCGTGAATGAAACATCACTTTCTAAACTTCAATTTGGTGTTCCACGTTATCGAAACCACCCCCCTTCATGATTCGTGCTCCAAACACATAAACTAGTTACTTCTAAACTTCAATTTGGTGTTCCACATAGCATATTGTTCTTTCACCAACTGTTAATAACTCTTTCTAACTACTTTTTTATGACCTTTTGTAACATTTTTCCGTAACATATAATAATAAAGGATTGCCTAGTTGCTTACTTTTCGATTTTGACATGAGTACTTATCTGATAAGCATGCTTGCCAAAAACTTTGCTTAGCTACTTGCGAACCGAAATATGTACATTCATAATATACTACACATTGAGCATTCAAAAATGTGTACCGGTTGGCATAATGAGTTTGCTACACAACTCATGGCCATAACTGATATTATAATGCAAAAATAATTTAATCTACTCTGGTATTATGAGATTTTTTATACATATATAGTTTGGTATATACATTCACGTTTTGAGAGTGATATTAGAATCGAAAACATAGCACGTGTACACTTTCATTCAAATCCTATTCTGGTATTATGAAATTTTTTATACATATATAGTTTGGTATATATATTCACGTTTTGAGAGTGATACGGTCATACGGACATACTGGTTAGCTTGTGGTGGTCATCATCAGCTCGTGCTTTGAACCGCGATCAAACTTAATGTTTATTTTTTGTCAGTGATTGCGGTATTACGGTGAAGTAAAATAGACGAGAGTGATGATAGGATAAGCGGATTCAATGCTATGTTGACATTAGTGATGGACAATGGTCGTAATGACCACTAAATTGCTCTTAGTACATTTTCGAGTAACTCAATTCATCAATTTTATTTTTTCATGTATTAAAACCAATTATTCAAAGGACTGTTACAACGCGAAGAACTATCTCAAGCATCTGCAAGAGATATGAATGTTGCCTAGTTACATGCAAATCTATATATGTACATTCACAATTTACACATTGAGCATTCGAAAAATGCTTAATGATCTAGACTCAGCACAACAAGTTGTTCAACAAACCTAAACAAGTATCACAATATAATAAGGAAATGTATTCATGACCAGAACACGTAAATCATCACAGGTTCTTGTATCCAAGCTGTTGCCTTTATGTTTCGTGCTGTAAACCCATAAATTAGTTGCTAATAAACTTCAACTTGATGTTCCATGCAACAAATCTTTCTTTCACCAATTCATCAATTTCCTGATATTGTTTCTATGATATTGTTTCTATGCCTGTTCCTGACCTACATGAGTCTCGTGAGGATTTGATTGTGTGGCGTGATAATAATGGTGGATTCCATCATTTTTCGGTTGCTATTGCATGGGATTCCCTTCGGGATAGAGCGGCTGTTGTGGATTGGTATCATGTTGTGTGGTTTTCCCATTGCATCCCTCGTCATTCTATTCACCTTTGGCTAGTGATTCTCGAGAAATTGAAGACGCAAGACCGGCTGAGACAGTGGGATATTGGCCCTAATGTCGACTTAACTCTTTTGAGATGCCCCTTGTGTGATACGGTCCTGGATTCTCACTCTCACCTGTTTTTAGATTGCTCTTATTCTTCTTAGGTTTGGTGTCAGGTTCGGGTTCTTTGTGGTATGGATTCTATTCCCCCTCGGATGGATGATATTTTGGCGTTCCTTATCCCTATCTCCAAGGGACGATCTGCTCATAGTATCATTGCTCGTATTGTGTTGGCTGCTACAACTTACTTTTTATGGATGGAACGGAATATGAGATTGTTTAAGAAGAAGTTTTCGACGGCGGATCAGATTGTCCAAGCTATTTATTCTACAGTCCGTTTGAAGTTGGTTACTTTCAAATTTAAGAAGATGACTACCAGATCTTTGTTGCTACTGGATCGGTAGAAGTTGCCCACGACGTGTCTTTCTCATGATGGGAGTGCCGGGTAAGGGCTGTACTTGCTTTCTTGCTAGAATTCGCCAATTTAGCACTTATTCCTAGTTATAGTCATTTGTAAAAATTTATAGCTAGGTTTGTTTTTGTGTTTATGGCCTGTCATGAACACTAGTTTATCAAGCACTTTTGCTTGAGGTTAATGCGGTACTTCAGCCGCACTCCATTTGTACTTAACATTAGTTTTTTGGTTAATATATTTACCGGGGTAACTCCCTTTACCAAAAAAAAAAAAAAAAAAAAAAAAAAAAAAACTTTCTTTCACCAACTGTTATGAACTCTTGAATTATCTCTTCTTACCCTTTTTTAATGAAGATATTTTCTAACCTTTTATCCTAACACTCTATCCCACATTGGCTGAAGATACAAGGTGTTTGTTGCTTATAGACCATAAGTGTATGTGTGTTACATATGTTGAGACTAGTTTTATGTTTGCGGACTTTGCACTATCACGTTGAAAAATATTTAACGTGAGGCTTGAAAGTTCTCGAAACTCATATTAACTCTTATTTTTTTTCTTTAGATTGGTTCTTATTTTTAACTTTATAGAGGTTATAAAGGAAAGAAACTATAAAAGCTAATAAAGAACAATAGAAATGTAAAAATGCATCTTAATTCTTTTGAATAAAATCCCCAAAATAAATACACATACAATATAACTCAACATTCAACAACAAACATAAATCTTAGAGTTAACTACATTTTTGGTCCTCGTGGTTTACCGGGTATAACGGTTTTGATCCAATAGTTTAAAACGTAACGGATCCAGTCTAAGATCCGACGACCCGTAACACTTTTGGTCCAAATTTTTGTTGACTGTTAGTTTGACCAACTAAGACACGTGAAATGACTAAAATACCCTCATCTTAATAGACTAAAAGTGTTACATTTAGCAAACCATAAGGACCAAAAATGTAATTAACTCATAAATTTATAAAACCAAAGAAATAAACTTTTAACAGCTAAAAACTTTTATAGAGATTAAAAACTATCTAAAAAATTTGAAATAAATTATGAATACAACTAAACTTAATTAAGAACTAATTTTATTTTAGAAAGAAAGTGAATTTTAAAACTTTAGAAAATATTTTTAACAATTTTAAGTGACTAAAACTGCTTATAAGTTGACAGAAATTTGATAAGTAATTTTCTTAAAAAAAAATAAATAAAAAAAATAAAAATAAAAAACTCTTTGATTTTCTTTAAAAAAAAATTCTTTTCTAATTACTTTCAAAATATATACAAGTTTTTATATACGTTTTTATATACGTTTTATTACACGTTTTTATATAGGTTTTTATGCATCTTTTTATTTACATTTTTATACACACATTTTATGCACGTTTTTATATACGTTTTAATCTATGTTTTTATCTAGGCTTTTATATATGTTTTTATATGCGTTTTATCTACAATTTTATCTACGGTTTAATCTACATTTTTATCTAAGCTTTTATATATGTTTTTATCTACGTTTTTAAAAACATATATAAAACGTAGATTAAAACGTATATAAAAACGTATATAAAACATATATAAAAGAGTAGATAAAATTGTATATAAAAATGTATATAACAACGTTGATAAAAACGTAGATATATGAAATTAAAAAAATGCATACAAAACGTATAATAAAACGTAGATAAAAACGTATGTAAAAGCGTAAATAAAAACATAGAGAAAAATATGTGTATAAAACGTGTATAAATTGTGCATAAAAACTTATATAAAAACGTAGATAAAAGTGTAGATAAAAACATGTATAAAATGTATATAAAAGCCTAGAGAAAAACATAGATAAAAACGTAGATAAAAACATAAGTAAAAATGTATATAAACATGTGTATAAAAACTATTGGACTAAAAGTGAAACACTTGACCAACCACAAGGACCAAAAATAAAGTAGTTAACTCTTTTATTTAACATTATAAAGTGTTACGGGTCGTCGGATCTTGGACTGGATCCGTTTCGTTTTAAACTATTGGACCAAAACCGTTATACCCGGTAAACCACGAGGATCAAAAATGTAGTTAACTCTAAATCTTATTAGATAATTTATTTTATTTTATTTTTTTATACACTTATCAAAACTTTTTATTTTATTTTATTTTTTATTTTTTTGGTAAAAGGGTTTCTACCTCGGCGAATATATTGATAAGAAAAGCGTTTAAGTACAACAATGTGATTGAATTCTATATGATGTTTAGATACTTATCGACTTAGAATGCCCATGGATTTTAAACCCACAGGTTCATTCTATATGATACTCTATATTCCCAATTCTATGAGTAAACCACACGTGAGTTTGAAGTACAATCATTATGAGAATTCAGGAGGGACCAATTATTTTAGAAGTCTCATTTCTTAATTGGAACCAATTAACTAGCTACATGTTAATTACGAAGGATTTTAAAAGTATTGACCACAACTTTCTGCAAATTTGGCTATTCTTTTGAGCTAAGAGCAAGAGGAGCTACACTTTGATGACTTGAAGAAGTGTAACTCACGAATTTAAAGTACGTAAGCAATTTAAAGATGTTGGGTTGTCGTTCACACAATTTAAGCCACTATATGTCCTAAGAACATGTCCATTCAACTGATTCTAAATTTTTAGATATTAACATGTTAGACAAATCTATAGCTATAGTTCCACATTTTGGAGAAATCAGATTGCTCTAACAAAGTTCTTGGTTGAGTTGGTGGCTAAATTAATCGTTTTTCATTTTATCTATCAAATAAAATTCATGTAACAAAGAAAATAAGTAACAATATATGTACCACCTGAGGGCGGCTCGATAAGATGTTTCATTCACCTTTTGTTTTTGGTTAACAATAATTTCTAACATTTTTGCTTGAGTAATTTACGTGGTTTTTAAGCAGGTCGCCACAAAGACTTTAATTAGGTAAAACCATCTCTTTTAGGTGGTTGACGTGATCATTTCATGTTAGTTAATTTGTACAAAGCAAGGTTTAAACATGTCACTTTTCACACTTTTCCACTTTGTTGATGATAATCAGTTACCCATTTACCAACTCGAGCACTCATTGTGAATAGAGAAACTAGTAAAATGAAGAATGGAACGCAGTTGATGAGGATCAAACCATGAAGAGCTGTTGCTAATAGTCTTTTGTTAACCAGTTGCTTCTAAACTTCAGTTTGCGGTTCCAACTTCCAAGTGACATATCCTTTTTTCACCACGTCTTAATAACCCTTGCATGATCTCTTTCTTTCGATGTACATATAAATCTTTTATATCAAACCAAGACCTTGTCTAACCTTTTATCCTAACATTCTATCCCACATTGGTTGAAGAAAGAATTTGTTTGTTACTAATATACCATATCATACGTGTGCTGGTTGTGTTCTAAATAGTTGTATGTTTTCAAATATGCTGCCATATACTAGCTAAAATAGTTAGTAAGGTGATGACAGATTTGAAAGTTAATACGAATTCTCAAATTTTTGTTTGTTATATTTCGTTGTACTCACTATAAAAGATGTTTTAGCGAAACCGGAATTCTCAATTATTTTTGTCCTATTATAAATACAAAACTTCGCACCATAAAAAACTTTTTAGCTAAGCTAAAATTACTCTATAAAAAATAGCACAAATATCGGGAGTTGCATATACCAAAAGATGACAAATTTTGAAGAAAAATACATTTCATGACTAAAAATCACGTGTGGCCCGTGCCACACCTGACATCCATGTGGGTCCATCCTTGTATGTTTTGGTGGACTCACTATAAAAGATGTTTTAGTGAAACCGGTTTAGTCTCTCATTTAACATGGCTTAAAAGGAAAGTATATTTTAAAAGCCTATTGATAAAGAACAAGAACGAGAATTCTCACCCGTGCGTTGCGGCGGGTGTTTATGCATAAGTTGAGTAGCTGATGTGGTTTGATGAAAATTTTATTTTGAACCGATTTTTTAGTGTACCTCATTTGTTTTTATGGTTGTGATTGTTTTGTAGATGTGTAATAAGAGGTAAAAGTGTGTATGCTTTGTATCATGTGATCACTTACATTGTTGGAGGTGAAATGTTTTTTTATTCGGGTAATAGAAGAAGCTTATAAAAGCGGAAAACTAAAAAAAGAAAACGTATATTAAGTAGTAGTTTAGACACTTTACACTAATTTATAAGATGACCTTGCTAATGGTTTTCACATTGTGACCTATATGCTTAGAGTATGTGTAATAGGTACCCCTCTTAATGGTTTACCACCGATAACACGTCCATCGTTATTACATCAATCACCAATGACGCGTGTTTTTCCAAGTATAAAATTATATTCAAACACAAAATTCTTTTATCCAAACATTCTATCTCACATAGGTTGAAGATATAAGTTGTTGGTTACTAATATACCGTAATGTACGTGAGTTTCTTGTGACTAGATTAGTATTACGTTTTCACGTTTACGATGTGCTTCATGCTTAAAAACTTTGCAAGCTAACCATACATAGCATGAAGAAAATCAAATACGGGTCAATTAATATGAATTCTTTATCTTTTTTACTTTTCTTGGTTATTGTTTTTTATTCTTTTTTATCAAGGGTTGCTCAGTTTTGCTAATGTGGTAGGTTAAGCAACCTGATTGAAAAATAATTAAGCCAAAATTAGAAAGAAAAAACAAATTACACAAACAATGTCATAAGTTTTTTACATTGTTAAACTTAAGTCTAAAATAACATAATATTTTAATTTACCAATAAAATTTACAATTAAGTTCAAACTTATAAAGTGGGCTAATAAATCCACGTACAATGTAACTCAACAAGCAAAGTACACACAATGACACGATTTAAAAAGGTTAGTGATATAATAATTAAAAAAAAGAGTAAATTACATGGTTGGTCCCTGTGGTTTATCCAAAATAACAACTTTCGTCCCCCGAAGTTTAAAGTTGCATTGATAGTCCCTAAGTATGTAAACAAATAACACACCTGGTCCCTATAGGTGAAATTTTCGCCTCCAAAGAATAACATGAATGGTCCCTATAGGGACCAAGTGTGTTATTTATTTACATACTTAGGGACTACCAATGCAACTTTAAACTTTGAAGGACGAAAGTTGTTATTTTGGACAAACCACAGGGACCAACCATGTAATTTACTCTTAAAAAAAAGTACGCTACATAGAATGACAAAAAGTGGCAAGTATAATGTCTTTTTATGTGCGTGTATCTTAACGAGACTTATGTTGCTTGTTGAGTTACATTGTACGTGGATTTATTAGCTCACTTTATGAGTTGAAATTAATTGTAAATTTCATTTTAAATCAAAATATAATGTTATTTTATACTTAAATTTTACAATGCAAAAAACGTACGACATTATTGGAGTAATTTGTTTTTCCTTTCTAGCAAAAAAGAGCGGCCTCCGATTAAAAAAAGAATAAAGAACAAAACCAAGAAAAGTAAAAAATCTAGAATTCATATTAATTAGCCGGACTATGTCTTCTCATGCTATGTATGATAAGCTTGCAAACGTTTCAAGCATGAAGAGAATCATAATCCTGATAATGTAATACTAATCTAGTCACAAGAAACTCACATACACTATGGTATATTAGTAACCAACAACTTCTTTCTTCAACCTATATGGGATAAAACGCTTGGGTAAAAGAATTTTGTGTTCAATTAGAATTTTATATTGGAAAAGAACACGACGTTTGTTGTTGATGAAATAATGAAAGACAGGTTGGTGGTGGTAAGCACGCGTTGATGGGTACCTATTACACATAGTCTAAGTATATAAGTCACAATGTGAAAACCATTAGCAAAGGTCATTTTTATAAATTAGTAGAAAGTGTCTTTCAAGGAGATCTTTGGTTTTGTTATTTTTAAACATTATGTTACTTTCAACCTTCATTGATTTGTGAAATAAATTTATGGCCAAATAACTTTCTTTGGGCTTCTGATTTAAAAGCCTAAAGTACTACTATATTAATATACATTTTTTTTTTAAAATAAATTCCGCTTTTATAAGCTTCTTCTATTACCCAAATGTGAACCATAGTCATAGATTTGTCTACGATGTTAATATTCATAATCAGTTGAACGGAACCATGCAAGTTCTTAGGACGTACGTATAGTAGCGTAATTACGTGAACGACAACCAACATCTTGTAATGAATATCATTATAAGACAAGATTCCTCTAATTTTGAACTGCTTACATACTTCATAATCGCTAACTACTCTTCTTCAAGTCATCAAAGTGTAGCTCCTTTTACAGTTAGCTCGGAAGATATGTCAAATTTGCCTAAAGTGATGGTCAAGACTTTTACTCCTATATATCACTGATCGGAGTATAGCTCAACTGGTTTCTAAGGAGAAGACTTCTATATTCCTTAGTTGTTCAAAAATTCTCATAATAATTGAACGTTTAACTCGCGTGTATGGCATATGGGTATAGAAATCCTTGAATACTCGAAGTCAATAAGCCTAAACATGAGAATTGTAATAATTGTTGTAGAAAAAATGGTTATCAATTACTCTACATTCGTATGATTATCCAACGAGACATGTATTGCTTGATGAGTTAGACTGTACTCGATTTATTAGCTTATTTTTAAGTTTAAATATAGAGTAAATTTTATTTGTCAATCATAATATTATGCTCTTTTACATTTCAAGTTCTTAGGTTTGAATAAAATGGTTTGACCGTATTTGCTTTTCTTTTTTCTTTTTTTTTTTTTTTTTTTTTTTTTTTTTTTTTTTTTTAATTTTGAATTAGTGGTAAATCACATTACTCAGTTTTGCAAAGAACTTATTGATTCTCAAATTCTTATTCTTTATCAATTGGCTTTTAAAGTATTATATCCTTTTACGCCATGTGAACTTAATGACTAGACCAATTTCGATAAAAACATGTTCCATAGTGAATACAACGAAAGTTAATAAAAAAATTAATCGAGAATCGTTCTAATTTTCAAACCTATTATCATCTTACTAACTACTTTAGCCAGTAAGAAGATAACAATATTGAAAGCAATATTACTACTCCAGAACACGAGTTTATCGAATAGGATATAGTATATTAGTAACAAACCATTTCTTTCTTCAAACCAATGTGGGATAAAATGTTAGCTAAAGACAATGCAATAGTTATAAAAGGTGTTGAAAGAAACATATCTTGGAACTCCAGATTGATATTTAGAAGCAAACTAGTTTATGTATTTGGAGCACGAATCATATACTCTTTGGACGATAAGGTGAAATTATATGTTGTTAGGGAAATTGGCAAAAAAAGGCATCGTACTTGCAACTTTTTGTCATTATATGTAGCGTCATTTTTTTTTTATTGTAGCACTAACTTTTCAAATCCGTGTCATTGTGTGTACCGGTGACCTGTTTGACCTGTGGAGCAGGTTGAGTTAACGATCGTTTGTTTTATTATTGCAGCGTTAGTCCTTTATACTAACGACCGTTTATAAATAACTAAATGAATCTTGTTAACTTAACGATCTTTTATTTTATTATTGCAACGTTAGTCCTTTACACGTTTTCGACCGTTTTTACACGTTTTCGTCCGTTTTTACACGTTTTTGTCCGTTTTCGCACGTTTTTGTCCATTTTTGTCCGCATAAGAAAAACGAATGAAAACGTATAACAATACGGACAAAAATGGACGAAAACGTGCGAAAACGGACAAAAACATGCGAAAACGAATGAAAATGTGTAAAAACCGACGAAAACGTGTAAATACGGACAAAAACGGACAAAAACGTGCGAAAACTGGCAAAAATGTGTAAAAA
Organism: Artemisia argyi; assembly: GCA_030686995.1. NCBI lineage: Eukaryota > Viridiplantae > Streptophyta > Magnoliopsida > Asterales > Asteraceae > Artemisia > Artemisia argyi. The sequence continues at coordinate 18,629 of JARVZY010000377.1, read as the reverse complement.
CAAACGAAAACGTTTAAAAACGGTCGAAAACGTGTAAAGGACTAACGTTGCAATAATAAAATAAACGATCGTTAACTTAACAGGCTCTATTTAGTTATTTATAAATTGTCGTTAGTATAAAGGACTAACGCTGCAATAATCAAACAAACGATCGTTAACTCAACCTACTGCAATAGGTCAAGCAGGTCATCGGTACACACAATGACACAGATTTGAAATGTTAGTGCTACAACCAAAAAGAAAAAAGGAGACTACATACAATGACAAAAAATGGCAAGTATGATGCCTTTTTTTGCCAATGTTTAAGCATTGATCTAAAACAAGTTGTGAGTTTTACCAAGAACAAGGGGTTAGCTTTTACTTATTTAGAATCATTTGTAAAGAAATAGTATACATCGCTCAAGGTTTTATGTAGCAACCTCATTATGCCGATCACTGAATGCTCAATGGTTAGTTTACTGGATTGTTAAATTCCAAATCAATGCATAGTACGAAGAAACATCTCCGGAAAGGCACGCACACTAAACATAAGAGAAGTTAAAAAAGAAAAATTAAAAAAGCAAATATCATCAATATATAGCGATCCATCCTAAATAAAACTTAGGTGGATTATGCAATAAAGCCTACGACATCACATTTCATTTGTTTATCTTTTTAAACAAATAACAATTTTTATTTGAATATGTATAAAGAAGCTTTAATATCAAGTTTATAAATGGAAGATATTGAATGAAATATGCTTTGCATACTCAAAATACGTTTTTAAATGAACAACTCATTAAACCTTTCCTATTTCTGCATCTCTTTCACTTGACACTATTATGAAGCCTTATCACAATCACAATCATCTCCACAAAACGACTAGGTTAACAATAAAACCGATTTTACACCGTGTTTTCTCTTTCACGGTCTAATATACCCCCTTCGCAAGTGGCCTATTCAAATTTCTGCTAATCTTCTATAATCGGAATAAAAAGAATCGTGAACAAACAAGAGTAAATGATTAAAACCGTGTTTAACTAGAACCGTAAAAAAGAATAAGGGACGATAACCAAGAAAAGTAAAAAAGATCAAGAACTCATATTAATTATCGGCTATAAGACTTTTTTCGTGCTATTTATTGTTAGCTTTCAAACCTTTTAAGCATGAAGAAAATTATATAGCCGAAAACATAATACTCCCTCCGTCCCAATTTATTTGTCCAATTTTGACTTTTTGAGTATTTCTTTGTCAACTTTGACCGTAAATACTATTTTTTGTTATATAATACTTGATGAAAATTATACAAATTAAAAATACACTTAAAACTCAATCTATTCATATATTTTGCATCAAATATTAGATAACACAAACAAATATATTTAAGGTCAAAGTTGACAAAGAAAGACTTTAAAAATTAAAATTGAACAAATAAATTAGGACGGGGGTAGTACTAATCTAGTCACAAGACACTCTAGTACATTATAGTATATTAGTAACCAACAACTTCCTTTTACAACCTATGTGGGATAGAAATGTTTGGATAAAAGAATTTGTATTTGAATAGAATTTTATATTGGATAGAATTTGTGCCTTGACAAGCTGAATTTCTGATCAAAATATGTTTAGGAATGTGTTATATGCAGTATTGATTACAAATACTGATTTGAGTGATTTCACAATGTTAAGGTCTACAATCCACACTTAATGTTGTTATACCTTTACCTGCCAAGCAACCAAAATATCAAGTAGAAATGGATATTCAGCTGAATGAATTACGTTTTAAGTTGTTTGGGTAAAGTACTTTCTATATTATGATGCTTGTTTGGTGTATTTTGGTCGTAGGTTAGAATCTTAGTATGTTAAAAAGAGTACTTATGTTACAATCTCATTATAAGCGGTTAGGATATCCTTTATATAGTTGCATGTAACAACGTATAATTGGGCCTGAATACAAAGAACATGCATCACTTCAGCCCAAATCTAATGGGCCTTTGTCTAGTAGTTATCTTCTTTTTCGTTTTTGCTAAAAAAAAAAAAAAAGAAAAAAAAAGAAAAAAAAAAAAAAAAAAAAAAAAGCATTAAGCTGTGCATTTAGGGCTGTAAACGAACCGGACGAACACGAACGGAGCCCTGTTCATGTTCGTTCATTTAATTTTAACCTGACAAATAAACGGACACAAACGCTTAAACGGACGAATTTTCTTGTTCATGTTCGTTTATTAAGAAAATGAATCGTTCATGTTCGTTCATTAAGACACTAAACGAACGCTAAACGAACATAAACGATCGAACATAAATGAAAATAGACAAACAAACATAAACTTTATTGAATTCTTCACAATATATTATAAGTGTTGCTTTGTTTAAACAAACCAATTTTTAAAATTATAAAATTAAAAGATGTGATATATGAACATAAATAGATAAATAAACATAAACGAACTTTAATGAACGCCTAATCGGACGTTCACGAACATAAATGAACGAACGAGACTTTTGTTCATGTTCGTTCATTTAACCAAACGAACGTAAAGTATTGTTCATGTTCGTTCATTTAATAAACGAACGAACATAAATGAACTTTTTATCGAACGGTTCATGAAATGTTCACTGAACGTTCAGTTCATTTACAGCCCTATGTGCATTAAGTAAGATAGTTTATGTTCTATGAGAAGGTTTAAAAACAAACTCATGTATGAGCTTAAAGAAATACGTTTTGTAATTAAGTTGCATTTACAATTATTAATGATGAAACACATTGTGGTAAAATCATAAGTAACAATTATTAATGGTTAACCCTCTAACCATTTTTTTCATAGATATAAAATAGAAACTGATGTTTTCATTAATGGTTAACCCTCTAACCATTTTTTACATCAATCATTATTTTAATTCACTTCCATTTTCTATGTGTAACGATCGAAAACGTTTTAACTTATATATCAAGCAACAATTTTACGTAGATGTTTTCCTGTTTCAAAAATTATTTATTTATTTATTTATTTTGTTTTTGTTTTTTTTTTCTTTTTTTTTTCACAGAAATAAGTTTGTTTTATTCAAATTCATTAGCTATATTTAATGATCAAAACATTGAAACATTGAATGACAACCATAATAATATCATTATAAGACAATCTTTTCATTTATTTTCGATTGCTAATTTCCTAGTTTAAATCTCTTCATTACTTCTTTTCTAGTCATCAAGTGTGGCTCCTTTTAAGATTAGCTCGTAAGATATGACAAATTTGCATAGTGGTCCGAGACCTTAGTTCTTTTCGTGACGCATAACTCAGTTGGTTCCAAATGAGAAACAAGACTTGCAAGATCCTTGGTCTTTTAGATTTCTCAAAGTAAATGTACTTTAAACTTGCGCGTGGTTGTGAAAAAAGATTTGGGAATATAGAGAATCGTTTAGTATGGAGTATGGACCTATAGGTTTAGAAATCCTTGAATATTGTTGTTGATTGTCACTATCTTTTTTGTGCATGTGTAAGACCATGTTAGAACGAAAATATATATGGCATTATATGAAAAAGAAGATATACCGAAAGATATCTTCGTTATGAACTTTCAACAACGATAAGAATATGTTCATTCATATATGGTTATGATAAGTGTGTGAATTATGTAATGAAATTAGTGTTGGTTGTTGACTCTTGAGTTAGATTGTACGTGTATATATTTTGCATGTTGTATTTTAGTAAGATACATTTTTACATATCTATAAGGTCTTCACCCACGGGCAGAGCAAGGAATTTTTGGTCGAGGGGCACACTTTAATAAATTTTAAAAACTACTCTATAAATTGATACTTAGAGGGGTCAAATTCCCAAAAAAAGTCAAATATTTTCGGAAATTTACACTACAATTTTTTCGGTGAAGGGAGGGGGCACCTGCACCTTGTGCCCCCTTTATCTCCGCCCATGTCTCCACCAAAACATGTTTTAGAGTTCATATGAGTTTCCAAATATTACATTAAACAATCGGATTATTTCAACCCGATGGATCAAGAAATATTAGCGTTAGCATTAAAGAAAGTGTCGGTTATTCTAATCAAAAGACTTTAAAATACATTTTTACACTTTTGTTGTTTTTTTTTAGCTTTCATAGTTTATTTTCCTTTCAAACCCGTGTGTCGTTAAAGATTAATATGGTTTTCACCAAAACATGTTTTACGGTACCAAGTTAAAAGAAAAAAGTTAGGAATTCATATGAGTATCCGAATTCACACAAGCTCGTTGAGTTTTTTTCTACCCAACAGATAGTGCAACATTCGAAAACATAATACTATTCTCAACACACACATACACTTCTGGTATATTAGTAACCAACAACTTCTATCTTTGAGCTATGTGGGATAGAAGGTTAGGATAAAATGTTTTCCAATTTCAAAGTGTTTTAAGAAATAAGTTGTTGAAGTCATTCTTTACTGACTTCAAAAGTATTTTTACTTTTAAGCTATGTGAAACTTATGATTAAAATGTTTTCCTCCAAAAATGTTTTATAGTTATGAAAAGATAGTAGAAAAAAGTTTGAGGTTCATACAAGTTTTCATGTAACCCACATCCGTCCAAACTGAATGAAAGTTCATAACGAGGATCTTAATTATCATCTAGTGTCATATTTATTTTCGTCATAATGTGATCTTACACCGATACAACAACGATACTTACGATCAACGACTACTATTACAATTCTAATGTTTAGGCTTATCGACTTTGAGTATTCAAGGATTTCTATGCCCATACGCCATACACGCGAGTTAAAACTACTATTATTATGAGAACTGTTTAAAAACCAAAAATTTTATGAGTCTTCTCATTCGGAACCAGTTGAGCTATACTCCGACCAATGATATATAAAAGGCTTGACCAAAACTTTATGCAAGTTAGCCATATCTTTCGAGCTAATCTTAAGAGGAGCAATACTTGATGACTAGAAAAGAAGTAATGAACTTATTTAAACTAGGGAATTCGAGGACATAAGCGATTAGCATACTAAGTTTTCAAAACAACCTAGGGCATAAGAAATTATCAAAATACAAAAATACTTAACGTTCACGACACAAAAATGTAATTCATTCAACAATCAAACAATATATAGATTTCTACGTAAACGATTTCATATAAGTAAATGTTAACACTTGTTTCTTAGAAAAAATCACATGTTCTTTTAATACAATGCTTAAACAAAACAACTTGTGATTTTTTCTAAGAACAAATGGTTAGCTTTTACTTATCAAAGACCATTTGCGAAGAAAATTTTTACATAGTGTTAGAGTAATTTTGCATTATGATAGCCATGGGTTGCGTAGCAAACTTGATCATTATGCTGATCACTACACAAGTTTACATGCATGGATATAATTTCCTCATGAAATTACATGTTAACACGAAGCAAAATGAAAAAGACAATATTTGTGATTTACTTATTAGATTGAAAAAGTCCATATCAATCTTGGTAATGAATAATAGCGTTTGACTATCAAAGTTTTGACCATTAATAATACCTATTTTGTCTTCACTAGATGAAAATAAGACATTCCAAAGGACATCCTCGTTGTGAATTTTTAACTATGATAAAAATACATGTGCATTTTATATATGGTTATGGATAAAATATGTTCATTCTATGATAAGTGTATGAATTATCTAAGAGGTTTATGTTGGTTTTAGAGTACCCAATTAAAAAAAAAGTTGAGAGTTTATATGGGATCTTCGATATTTCCAAATCCTTACGGGTTATTCAACCCGAACGATATGAAAATATGAAGACATACTATTTGTCTCAACACATTTAACAAACATACACATATGGAATATAACTAATCACCAACTTCTATCTTGAGCCTATGTGGGATAGAGTGTTAGAATAAAGGTTAGAAAATATCTTCATTAAAAAATGGTAAGAAGGAGATAATTTCATACTAGTTCTTAACATTTGGTGAAAGAAAGATTTATATTAGTGTGAACATATCGTTGAAGACGCGGTGCCACATTTTGATACGGTTCAAGGAGTATTATTTGCGATCGATGTGATAGGGTTTTAGGTTGTGACGTGTTTAAGGTTATTTTTGGGTTTTATATTCATTTATAAAGTTTGTTAAAACACAATCCTTTAGAATCTGCTACCTTTTTCATGCAAACTACGTTATATTCCACCAAAATTTAGTTTCCTAATTTTTCTATCAAAGTTTTCTTTTACACTCTATTCCCGAGATTATTTTTGGAGAGAAAGGTAAAGAAGTGGAAAGAAGAAGAGATGAAATTGTAAAAATTCATGTTCCACAGATTTTTTTTTAAAAGAGAAGAGCAATGATATGGAATGTAAATCATGTGTAATTCCCTCTCCTAATATTCTTCCCAAAGTTGGGATGATTTGGAGAGAAGTAAATCACAAGCCTCCTTAATTTTTTCTAATCACCAAAATACATGCTTCTATATTCACAGTTATACTCGAGTGAACTTTGCGGGGGCAGGTGCCCACACTACCCCCATTGTGGTACCGCCCTTGCAAGTAGTTAAGCAAAGTTTTATCGGCATTTATATTTCGGTTCGCAAGTAGCTAAGCAAAGTTTTCGATAAGCATGTTTATCAGATGAGTGCTTATGTCAAAATCAAAAAGTAAGCAGCTAGGCAATCCTTTATTATATACAATTTTGATAACTTAAGTCATACAATTACGTTTTTAGTTGTTGGGGTAAAAGTATTTTCTGTATTGCATAAAAATTAGTTAATTGTGTCAAAATGTTGTAGGGATAAGAAAGAGACTACACAACTATTTTGGATCACAACTTTCTTTTATAGAGGTATATTCAGTCATATTTTATTTTATTAAGTATATAAAATATACACTCGTGAAACACCATTCGACGATTGTTTTAAACAATTAGTCGTGTAACTAATTATATTCGTAGTGAAATAGTAACGATCACTGAAAGGAGTAACATTATTAAGGATGATTTTAGGCTAAACGGAGTGGAGCCGTGAGTCACTCACTTGCACCGTGACTTCCACGCCCAAACACCAACTTACGATCAAACTTGGTTAATTTTGGTGAGTTACTCACCGATCGCTGTTCCTGACAAAATGAGACAAAACAAAAGTATTTTATTTTATTTATTTATTTATTTATTTCGTGTGTGAATGTGTGTGGAATATTTAGTGGGGTATAATGGTATATTTTGTATAAAGTGGTTATTTTAATGAAAGGTGAGTGAGGGTGACCACTACGGATGTATGATGAGTGAGAGTAAGTGAAAGTAACATGAGAGAGAAAGCTGAGGTGACGGTGAGTGACTTCTTACTACTACTTCTGGCCTCGTACAAATCTATTTAGTAGGTGGACCCTTATAATGGCTCAAATTGCCTGGATGACAACCACAATGTCATCTAGTTTACTCTGAATTTAAATTTCTTGCCTACTTTAACATCGTTAACGCCTCTTCTTCAAGTCATCAAAGTGTTGCTCTTCTTAAGATTAGTTCAAAAGATATGCGGAATATGTTAGAAGTTGGGTCCAAGAGTTTATATACTTGCAGATAAAACATACACGCGAGTTTATATATATATATATATATATATATATATATATATATATATATATATATATATATATATATATATATATATATATATATATATATATATATATAGTGAGGATCACATGCGGATGTTTTGTTTTAGTGCGGACGTGCGGATAGATCTAGGTCGTCCAATCCAGATCTGATCTTGACTTTTTGTAAAAAAGTCAAGATCTGCGCAACTATCACAGTACCAAATCACCATTCAAATGATTTTTTAAATTTTTTTCCTTTTGAGCGATCCTTAATATTGTTATCTTCTTTCATTTTTTATTTTTTCAGATTTTTCTGAGAACTTTTTGTTTTTTTGATTATGAGTGCTACCGTGATATTAACCATATTATGAGTTCTACCGTGATATTAACAATATTATGAGTCATGATATTAAAAACCCATGATAGCTACGGTGATATTGTAAAACCAACGTGATATTAAACTTTTTTACATGTAAAAATGAACCGTGATATTAGTGAAAAGCTTAATATAATTGTTTTTTTTATTACGATATTAAAAAAACTTACGGTGATATTAAAAAAACTGAAAAAGAATGTATGAATATATGAGTGATATTAAGAAAGCATGATAGTTACGGCGATATTAACAATTTTTATTAAGAAAAAGTTTTTATAATATTAAAAAAGTTATTGTAATATTAAAATTTTTATTAAAAAAAAAAGTTTCAGAATCTGATTTTGACTTTTTTACAAAAGTCAAGATCTGATCTTGATTTGTCAAGATCAGATCTTGACTTTTGTAAAAAAGTCAAAATCATACGCTAATATCACAATACCTTTAACGATGAAAACGATTTTTTTTTTTTAATTTTTTTCAGCGATTCTTAATTATTTGTTGTCCTCTTTATTTTTTTAATTTTTTCAGATTTTTTTGAATTTTTTTCAGAAAAAAAGCTAATACGATAGTAACGATTTTGAAAAAAGACGGGATATTTACGATATTGCCACTCCGCCTTTTTCAGATGGTTGACTAGATGGAGGGCTGAGATTCGTCCGTACTATCCGCACTAAAAGACAAAAACGTACCTGATCCTCACCCTATATATATATAAATATATATATATATATATATATATATATATATATATATATATATATATATATATATATATATATATATATATATATATATATATATATATACTAGCAGGGTACCCGCGCAATGCGGCGGCGGGTACCCTGTGACTAAATTTTGTGGCGAACAAATGTTTTTCATTTATATGTTTTTTCTAAACATAACTTTACATATTTTAATTTCCGGTGAGCTATGTATTTGAAATTATTACATTTTTTTTACAATAAATGTACGAAAATTTATGTCAGAATGACTTTAACTCTTTACCCAAAAACAATGTTTTTCATTCTACAATGCATGATAATTTAATTTTCGGTTATCAATGGTTTTTTCTTTGTTCACTCACATCAACTTACAAAATTCGGTCCATCAAGAAATTCAATACAAAATTAGGCCCATATTATTAACTCTAATGAAAGGTTATATAATACCATCTTTTACTAAGATCATCCTTAGCAAACTCACCACATCTTACAAAATTCGGTCCATGAAGAAATTGAATAAAAAATTAGTCCCATATTTCTAACTCTAATAAAAAGGTTATATAATACCGTGTTTTAAACAATTTCACTAAACAGCAAGCAGCCACATATTTTCACTACGACTCTCAGTTTTTCTGCTACCTCAGTTTTCACTCTCCTGCGACTTACAGACAACCTTTTAGGCAAAGTAAGACGACCGACATTTTTTTTTCTTTCAACTTTTTTAACAAAAAATTAAAATCCAAAACACTTATATGAGTTGTATCATATTCAGTAATACTTATGTTCCTAATACAAGTACCCCCATGAAAATGTAAGGCCTGTTAATTTTTTGGAAGACACTACTCGTACAAGCCCAATATTGATCCAAAAAAATACCCAAAGATTTAGCTATTTCATACTAATCTAACACAACCCTAATTCATTTCTCAAAATCCTGCGCCCCCATTTTTTTCTTTAACATATTTGCAAACACAACAAACTTTGTCACTTTCTTCTTTATTACAACAAATGAATCACCCACAATCCAAATCCTTCAATTCAGCTTATGTAATACCAAACACAAAACAAAACTACATCTTTCTTTCTACTCAACTCGAATAACGGTACAATTTTTTCTTTTTTTGTGGAGTGAGTTATCGGTCGCGACCATGAAGGGTTCGTGGGTTTTGGAGCCGACCGACCTATTGGGACCTTTGACTCGCAGGGCGGCGACTCAGTCGGCAGTGGGGGCGACGGGACGGTTGACCGACCACTGCACCCAAGCTTACTACGATCAACCAACAAACACAAGCACGAGTCTTTTCTTTCTGCTTTTATGTAAATCGAACATCACAAACAATCTATAGCTTTTATTTTAATCTTCGAAATACAAACCCACATGTACACTAAACTTTCTTCGGGTTTTTTCCACCACAACCGTACCCTAAATTTTCTTGGCTTCTTTTGTTTTATCGAGGCTTACACAGACAACATACTATTTGCTCGATAAAGGTCTCGGGTAGGTTTGTTGTTTTTTGTTCAAGATCTATGATGTGTGTTTCCTCATACTTTTTTTTAATAACAAGTTTGTGGGTATAAAAAGAGAAATCTGAGATCTTTGTTTCTTTCATTTTTAGTATCGAATTTTGTTTGTTGGATTGAGGAGTTGAGATGGTGGTTGTTGTTTATATGGAGATGAGATGAGATTGATATTGGGTGTTATTGAGGAGACTGAAATGGTGTGAGCTGCGATTATGTTTGTTGTGTCGTTGAGGTTATATATACATTTATTTTTCTAAAGTAAAACGTCTGTGTTATTATTAGAGTAAATGGTGACAGTTTTTTATTTCAATTCTAACATTAATACACACGATGTTATAAGTCAATAAATGTTTCTTAATCAATTTTCACCAAACTATTAAAAGACTAATAGGCTGTTACAAATGTTTGAAATAAGATTTTACATTATGTATTAACTTTCTATTATAAGTAATTGTTGAATCTGAATTTTCAGCCTTGTCATTTAGAGAAATGTCCCAAATGCTTTACAAAGTAGTATATATATATATATATATATATATATATATATATATATATATATATATATATATATATATATATATATATATATATATATATAAAAGAAAATTAACAAAAAAAATTAAAAAAGTCAAACAGAATAAGAATTTGTATTAACTTTCACTTGTATGAGTTTCCTCATGCTTGTAAACTTTTTAGTTTTTAATCATGACGAAAAGCACATGCATGAAAAGAAATCAAGAAATAAAGCAAGAGTTAGAGCATGAAACATGAAAGTAACAATTTTGATAACATGAAATCAATTATATGTTGTTATTACTCTAACAATGAAAGATTGCAATATGCTTTGTATTTAAAGAATCTGTAATTTATTCCAAGCGTTTACTTACATGAAATCATTAATCGTTTATGAATAAATCTATATATTACGTTTTTGGGTCATAATCGTTAGATTATTTATGTACTATGATACTTGTTTTGGCCGTGGGTTGTTTAGAAACGTATTATACCGTTCACTAAGCATTTTTTGAAAGCTCAATTTGTGAATTATGAATGCTTCTTCAGGTATGCTAGTAGCTAGACAAAGTTAAGGACAAAGGTGCTTATATGATGAGAAAATATGTCAAAATCTAAAAATAAGCAGCTATAGGCACTCCTTTATCTACAAATTAAATACAATTTAGATAGAGATCGGTATACGGCTTAATAAATTACGTGTTCAGCTATTTGCATAAAGTATTTCTATATTACGATACTTGTTTTGGCACTAGGTTAAAACCTCAATCTTTAAAAATAGTAATTATGTTAAAATGTTAAGTTTACTTATCTTTTTCTTGATGTTCTTGCACTCATGATTTGGGGTTCTCACAAAACATAATTAAGATATACACAATGTTATTTCGCACTTGGCTTCCAAAATATGTTCCCCTTACAATGTAGATCATAATGGTTCCATCAAAACATGTTTTACAGTACATAAACTAAAAAAAAAAAAAAAAGTTAAAGAGTATTCAGATATTCAACATTGTTAGCGGTTTTTTTTTTTTTTTTTTTTAACCGATAGAAAGTTGAATATTGAAAACATAATACCATTCTCAATGCACTTGGCATGCATATAGTAGGGTACATTAGCAACCAACAACTTCTATCTTCAACCTATGTGGGATAGAATGTGATACGACCCGATTAGGGGTTGTATCGGGATAAGCCATCACTTTTAGCATTTGCGAGCTCCTTAAGAAAATAGAGAAAAGAACTAGAGATTTGTTTATCTTAAACTTTGATTGATTGATAAACTAAAATATTAGAAAGAGTATTTATAAGACAAAGTAAAACCCTAATAGCTAAATGAGCCTTGGGCTCGAGCCCAAGCGTATCATTCCTCACTCCTTCAAAATCACCTTGCCCTCAAGGTGTTGTCTTCAAAAGTTTTCTTAATTCCGGGATTCCATAATCTTCTTTGAATTACAGCCTCCATCGTTTTCTTCTTCCACCGGACATAACACAACACCCTTCTTCCATCTTTTGCTGCCCCACGACTCTTCTCGCGATATACCCACTTCAAGCAAACAACCAAACTCTCGTCGGAAACATCTATACCCTCCAACATCTTAATCACAAACTCTTTGATTAAAACCAAATTTATTTCATTCAAACGGCCATCAAATTCACAGCCACCCACAATAATCTCTTCCATACTTTTCTTATTTTCTGAAAATTCTTCAAACTTGCTATGAACTTTATTACTCTCACCAATATATTCATCAGCATCTAACGACCTTTTAATGTCAGGTGAAGCGGGTAATGATAGAAAGGTATCTGATTTCTTTTCAATTATATGCTCTTTCTCCTTCTCTTCAATTGCCTCAAAATGAGCGTCGACTATATGAGCTAAGAAAAAGGTTTCTCCTAAAGTTGTAGGCCTTGCCGTACAGTTCTATTTGTAACAGCAGTTTAAGTCCGGAGATATAAAACGATATAAGTAAAGATTCAGATATCCCTGTTACTCGATTTGCAAGTACCACAAACTCACTTTAATATTCGACCACCGTACCCATTTGCAAGAGTTTAGAGAGTGCGTATTCCACGTCCCGATCGCTGTCGCATGATGCCATGAATAATACTTTTTCCTGGTGAATAGTACTCGCGATGAATAGTATGGTGAACAGTAATGAACAATATCGGATGAACAGTACCAACGATGAACAGTGTTCGAGTGAACAGTACCAACGATGAAATTTTTTTTTTTTTTTTTTTTTTTTTAATTGGAACCTAATCAAAAACCCTCTCAACGAGAGATCTCAATGAAAGCACCAATTGATACGACCCGATTAGGGGTTGTATCGGGATAAGACACCACTTTTAGCGTGTGCGAGCTCCTTAAGAAAATAGAGAGAAGAACTAGAGATTTGTTTATCTTAAACTTTGATTGATTGATAAACTAAAATATTAGAAAGAGTATTTATAAGACAAAGTAAAACCCTAATAGCTAAATGAGCCTTGGGCTCGAGCCCAAGCGTATCAGAATGTCATGAAAGAAAGATATGCTACCTGGAACAAACCAAATTGAAGTTTAGAAGGAATCAGTATATGTGTTTGGAGCACAAATCATGATGGGAACAATTTCGATAACGTGAAATTATATATATAAGTTTTATTGCTCTAAATATGAAAGATTTGCATATGCTTAAGCGTTGTTATAAGAATTTGTGATCTCGTATAAGAGTAAAAGGGTAAGCGATTACTTATCATGATAGAAAGTGATCACCTAATTACGTATACTGTGGTAAAATTAAGTTAAAATTTTTTTTATTAAACCAAGCTTTAACCATTTTTACAATGAAGAATAGAAAGTGAGCACCTTACGATTACTATGGTAAAACTAAGTTACAATTTTTTTTTAATTAAAATCAGCTGTTACGTACCAGCAAGTATGGTAAAAGTCGTTTCGTGCTACAATTAGGCTAAATCAGTAAATAAAAGTAAGTATGATTTGACAATACTATCATAAAAATAATAGAAATTGATTTGGTTCAAAGGTGTTCTATTCATATTTTCATACTAGAACGGTACCCGCGCAATGCGGCGTCGAGTACCTTATGATTATATTTTGCGTTATTCGGTTACACGTTTAGTTGTCTTCATGCTTTATAAGTAGAGATATTAGAGATGGTTAAGCCAAATAATTTTAGTTTGAATAACCAACCGCTTCCTAACAAACTTTCTAACAAATTAATTTTGAAATCTTTACATAATAAGAAAAAAAAAATCTGAATTTTAAACATTTCTAATTATAGAATAGTCTCAAATGCATTATAACGTAGTATACATAGTCAAAATTTAAAGGGTTATTTACTGAAGTTTAACAGTTGAGGGACTGCCATTGCAAATTCATCCTTTAAACACCTTATAAATTGTATACAATAAGAACTTCCAAAACGTTGGGATCATCTAGTAGTAGTATATATATTAAATCATTATAAACCATGCATCAAACACCTGATCATCCGTAAACCCTAAACTAAACGATATTCAATATCCATTCACCATGTCAACAACAATCCCAACTTTCTTAATCAGATTGCATCCTATCGACCAATCCCTCTCCCATCGCCGCAAACAAAACAAAAGATCAAAACTAATCGAAGCCTTACGAACAGTGACATCAGCACCGGAAGATGAAGATTGTCCGATTTGTTTGATGGAATATGGTGGTTCTGAAGTGAAGGAGATGCCGTGTAAGCATATGTATCATAAGGACTGTATTCACAAGTGGTTAGGTGTTAATGCTAAGTGTCCCGTCTGCCGATATCAAATGCCGGTTGGTGATGATGATGATTATTCTATTTTTCAGATGCTATTTAGTACTGGTACATTTTTCAGATGGCCGGGAATATAGTTTTTATTTTTGTTCTATGTTTGACATTTTTTATAAATTATGTACTTGTTTTTTATTGCTTATAAATCAGATGCCAAGAGATGTTTTCTTCTTCTAACTTACTGGTAATAATAGACCATAAGTTAATAAAGCCATCATTGCAACATTACCTTCATATTTTGTTATGTGTTATTATTTGGTGTGATTACAACATAACCATAATATTTTCTTATGTGTGATTATTTGGTAATGGCTATGTGTAACTCAAAGAAAAGAGATATGGTGATATATAGATCAAAGGATTATTGCGGTTTGATTCTCACCAGTCTCCGTGCACGATGTATCAGGAGGATGGCAAAGTTTACCTGGCCAACTGAGGTATAATAAGCATGCCATCCATGTTGAACGTGGTTTTACTAATTGTACTATAACTAGTTATAATACCGTGCATGCACGGGGTTTTTTCATTATAATATAACTAGTTTGCTACACAACCCATGGCCATAACTTACATTATAATGCAAAAATACTTTAATCTTACGAGCAATAAGAATAGTCACATTATGCCGACTAGTACACATTTTTGAATGCTCAACACGTATATTATGAATGTACATATTTTGGTTCACAAATAGCTAAGCAAAGTTTTAAACAAGCATGCTTATCAGATGAGTACTTATGTCAAAATCGAAAAGTAAGTAGGTAGGCAATCCTTCATTATGTTGTTGTTGCTCTTAAAAGATGATCCGTTATTCAAGTTGAAATGGATATTCGGCTGTATAAATTACGTTTTCAGTTGATTGGGTAAAGTATGTTCTATATTATGATGCTTGTTTAGTTTATTTTTGCCTTAGTTTAATATCTTATTACGTTAAAAAAAGTACTTATATTACGATATCATTAGAAGCAGTTAGGGTGGCAATCCTCTATATAGTTGCATATAAGATGTAATTGGACATATAGTGGCTTAAATTGCGTGAACAACAACCACAATATCATCTTAAGACAACGTTTTCTCATTTTTTTGATTGTTACCATTGTTTATATATGTTCATTACTTCTTTTCTAGTCATATATCTAGTGTAGCTCAACAAATACATCAAATTTGCTCTCAGTTGATGCCGGATAAGAAAGGTGACTTCTAATATACTTGGTCTTGTAGGGATTCGCATAATAATTATACTCTAAACTCGCGCGTGGTTTTCTCATGGATTTGGAAATATTGAGCATCATTTTTTTTGTGGGTAACCATGGTTTTGGATCTTTTGCCCGACTAATCCATATGGTTTGAACCCACCGACCTTTAGACATCCTTGGATACTCAAAGTTGATAACAATCAAAACATAATAATTGAACTATATTGTACGTGGATATTAGCTCACTTTATAAGTTTGAACATGATTAAAAATTTTATTGTTAGAAATTAAAATATTATCTTACTCGTATTTTTATATTAAAGTCTAAAAGTTAAAAAGATTACGACATTATTAGCGTAAATTTCTTTTCCTTTCTAATTTTGGCTCAATTAATACTCCAGTACGACTGTATATTGTTTAATTTGGTCACGTCAACACAATTGTGCAAATATCTGATAAGAAAAAAAATAAAAATAAAGAAATACTAAATAAGATTAAAAAGATTAAGAATTCATATTAACTTTCACCCGTATGACCTCCCTAATGCTATGTAATATTTGCTTGCAAACTTCTCAAGCATGAGGTCAATCATACAGCTGAAAGCATAATACTAGTCTAATCACAAGCTACTAACATACACTACGGTATATTAGTAACCAACAACTTCATTCTTCAACCTATTTGGGATAAAATGTTAATTAAGGTATAAAATTGGCAAAGTTCTCTATATTATGTATTCTGCTAACGAATTGTATGTACATGGAATAAAAGAAATGCAAGAGTTAGAAATCGCACTCATGATTTGGGATTCTCACAAACCAGACATACATAGCAAAACATAAAACGGTGAAAAGAAATATAAGAAATCGTAACCTATGTTTTCATTTGATATACTTTCAAGTGATACAAAATGATATTCTCTGGTAATAGCGCACAGGACATTTGGTTTACAGTTGGTCTAAAACTGCAATTTTGCAGCAAACATAAACTCGAGTTATAGAATGAATAACTACTTAAATTTCTTCCGGTTCAGGGACGGAGCCAAGGGGGTGCCCGCGGGTGCATGTGCACCCTATAGATTTTTTTGATATAGTGTTAATTTTTGTAAAAATTATCAATTTCTTCTAAATGTATCTTAAATGCACCCGGTACATCAAAAAGTTATTTAGTTGGTATACTAAAAAATAAAAAATAAATATAAAATTTTGTAAAAGCCCGCCCAAAGATGAAACAAGTTTAATAAATTAAAGCACAAAAACCCAAAGATGAAATAGGTTTATTAATAAAACAAGTTTATTCTTCATCCTAACAATTTACACAATCCAAAATTGAACGACAGTCACCACAAAAATGAAACAGGTTCGAAGTCGTAACATATATCTTTCATTTGTTTATCATGTCATATTGTCATTTGTTTATTGAGTCGTAACAAAATCCGAAATTGGCTTTTTTTTAAGGCGTATATAATTTATATTGTTCACCAATTGTTAGGATTAATAATCATGTAATAGTGATATGAAATTGTGTGATTTTTATTTAAAAGATTTCGTGTAATGGCTCTAATTTCTTCGTTAAGTATTTCAATATAGTATATTGTAGAATAAAAATTGTAGTTTGTTTATTGTAGGCTAAAATCGGAGTTATCTAAAAAGAAAGCTTCCATCCGATAACGATAATGATACTATTTGTGAAGAATCTACAAGAGAAAATGCCATGACGTATTCTTGACAAGGTCCTCAAACTACATCCACAACTGATATTTAGTCTTGCGTGTTGCTACAGCTACGGTTGAATGATGTTTTTCTAAAATGAAGCTCATTAAAACTGATTTGCGTAATCGGATGGGTTATGATTATTTTAACGACGCTTTAACTTATGCTATAGAGAAAGGATAACTTATTAATGTTAAAAATGAGGGTGTACTTAAGCGTTTTTTTTTTTGCTATGAGAAATCGTAGAATCACTAATTAGAAGGAATATGTTCATTTATTTATCATTTTAATAAAATCTTCGTTTTAATCAACTTTTTAACTCTAATTATATCATGGTTCAAAAAAATTTGTGCACCCGGTGATATTTGTTTCTGGCTCCGTCCCTGTTCCGGTTCATGGATTACCTTCATAGGATAGTGTTGCTTGGATCGGCGTTCTTTGTCCTTGGTTAAATTAAAAACATCTCTATCTGCAACGCTACACTCACTTACACTATAGTATATTAGTAACCAAAAACTTCTTTTTTCAACCTATGTAGGATAGAATGTAAGGATAAAAGGGTAGAAAAAGTCTAAAAAAAGTAGTAAGAAAGCGTTGTTAGTAGTTGGTGAAACAATGATATGTTAGAAGCAACTAGTTTATGTGTTTGGAGCACAAATTATGAAGGGGACAATTTCGATAATGTAAAGTTATATGTTGTTAATGCTCTAAAAATGAAAGATTGCGAATGTTTAATCGTCGTTATACGAATCTGTGATTTTTTATAAGAAAAAGGCTAAGGTTTACTTAACGTAATAGAAAGTGATCAACTTAAGCTTGCTATATGTAATGACGTTACATATTGTGGTAAAAATTTAAGTAACTATTTGTAATAAATCGAGCTCTAATTGTTACCATATATGAAAAATAGAGAGTAACGTTTTCATTTATGAAAAGTTTCATTAATAGATATCATGTATGAGATTTTACATAAATTGTTAATTTGGATCACTTTTGTTGGCTATGTAAAACCATTTATGTGAAGTGAAAGTGATCTTTTCCGATTCCAAAAATGTTTTAAGAAATAAGTTGTTTAATTCATTTCGTTTGCTATTTATAATGATTTAAAAAAAAAAAAAAATTGAGTAATATGATTGTCTCTCACACTCTTTCTAAGCTTTAGTCATTCTTAACTGACTTCAAAAATACTTTTACTTCTTAATCTATGTGAAACTAAAGATTGAAATGTTTTCCAACAAAACATGTTT
>JARVZY010003084.1:0-28966 GCA_030686995.1 Artemisia argyi | reverse complement strand
GAGACCACATGTATTTTTTTTGTGCTTTGTGTTGTCTGTCTAGCTGCTTATAGCAATTGTGTTTTGTGCTTTGACTTAAATTAACCAAACATAGCATTTCACCAAACATACTATTTCATTTCATTGTGATCATCAAAATACACAGGTTCACAGAAAATATCTTACCACATCATACTAAGACAACTTACTAGTCTTTTACAACACAAAATAAACCAACAAAAGACTGCTAAAGAACCACATGAACCTAGTCTAATGCATCATAAGAAACAGATACAACACAACCATAATCAACAAACACTTGACCAAAAGGCTAGCTTTCTTCTTGCTTTTGATAATTTCCAACTGCATTTCTTCAGTCTGCAAGTGCATCTCATGCTGATAAACATCAAACTCATTTTCCAAGATCTCTAGTTGATTTTGAGCAGAGACTTCAGCATAATACAACTGCATTTCCTCAGGATTCATGGTTAGATACATTTGAAACAGCTGAGACTTGTACCATTCATTTGTCAACTCAGGATCAATCCAGTAAAAGGAATTGCAAAATGTGGTACCAGAAAGCTGAAAAATAAATATAATTAATTTTTTTACACAAAACCCTAATTTCAAAAAGTTTGGGGAAAATTAAAATTGAGTTAAAATACACTATAATTACGTACGTTTGAATTTCGACAGTTGAGGAATCTTCTACCTGGGTTATTAATAGTCCAAGATACACGCCTAATTAAAGGCTTGTTGCAATTACAATGAGTGGGTAACACCCTTCTCCTGCGAATACTTGTAGCGGATGTAGACATTGTGGTGATTTGATTGTGTGATTTGGTTTCTAGGCTAAGAAATTACAACTAGGGTTTTTTGTATAAGAACTGAGTTTAAGTATTAGGGTTATAATACCCATTTATGGATCAAACTTGTAAACGGGTCAGTTCAGTCCACGTTGGAAATAAAAAAAAGCAAAATTAAATACCACGTCAGATAAAACGGGATAAATTGAAAATGTTATGCGTAATGAAAAGAAACTCATACTTAAATAAGCATTTTGACAATAAAAATAGTACAATATGTATAATGAGTCAAAATTGTAAGTACGTTAAGCATTTATGAATTTATCCCTATATGTTTCATCGAGTAAACACCTTTGTATACTATTTTATCTTTGATTCTTTGTCAAGAATTTGAATTTTTATATCTATATTTTGTTAGGACAGGATTCGAAATGTCAGTGGAACACGTTTCGTTGCATTATAGAAACTTTTTTTAAGTCGTCGATATCTTATTGAATTGGTGATGGACCTAAAAGATACACTTATCAAATTAGATGAACCGCACCAAAGAAAAAGCATCAAAAACGATAGGTCATATCTAATTTATTTTGCAAAAGAAAAAAGTTAAAAACCGATGACAAAATTGATTTTTTAGAAAATATACAATGACCTCAAATTACTTAGCTGTTGTTAATAGAAATTCAATATTATTTGCACCTTAAATTAGAAAAACTTGGTGCTGCCCCACTTTAGGCTTTTTCCACAAAGGACTCCCGATAATATGAGATTTTTCGGCGAATAATTATTGTTAATTATGAAATGTTGAACCAAACGAAGACAAAAATCGTAGCTTCTAACAAATTCAAACTTCTCCACCGATTACTATTTTGTTTTTTTTGTTTTTCTTCTTGAGCCACAAAATGAGAAGAAAAGAAAAAAATAGGATAGTTTTTTTTATTGTTTCAAAAGAAACAGGTAAACATTGATGAACTGAACCGGTTTCATACACGATTTAGTGAACCCTTTTTCCACCGAATGAAAGACATAAAGAGTAATAACATTTGATAAAATAAAAATATAAAATGAGAGTTTTTTATGTTAGCAATTGTGGAGTTAATAATTAAAAAAACATGACCCATCATACCTGTAAGAGTGTATTAAGCATTCTTTAATGCCATGATCTTATCATCATCATTAAAAGAATGGGTTAGAGAATAGGATATTAAAGAAAACAAACATGTATGATTACTTATATGGTGACAAATGACGTATGTATCTAAATAATACCCCCACACTATTGATTATTGTAAACGCCAAGGCATCCACTTCAAAACTCAATCAGCCACCTATTAAAAAAAACATAATCCAATATTCGAGTTTTAGGAGCGTCTATGAAAATAAACAGTATATATTCTTGTTAAAACTAATTACTACAAATCTAGACTAAAAAAAATCTTTTATTTCAATATGGAGTGTTTTTTTATTTTACAAAAACGAATCACTGTCACACAGCACGTTTATGGGCATGCGCGCCCCCATGCGCGGTCATTTATTGTTTTGTGTGTTGACTAACCTAACCACTGCTATCAATCAATTCAAAATGTGCTATGTTATACAAACCTCTCTGCCATGTCACGTTATAAAAGTTTGGTCAAACTGTACAACCTGCGATGTATATTGTACAAGTCGGTGATGTATCTAATGATTAGATACCCTCTTTATGAGAGAGTGTGGATAACTTACCCCATTCAAAATGATAAGGAACAAGTTATCCGCACGCTCCCATAAGGAGGGTATCCAATTATTAAATGCATTGCTAACTTGTACGGTATGTATCGCAGGTTGTACGATTTGACCAAACCCCCTGATGTGACAATATATGAAGGGTTTTTATAATATGACCTAATGATAAACACATGTACGAGTATGTTTGACAGACATAACTTATAATAGATTATAAAAAAAATAATCTTTCATAATCTCTTAAAACCAAAGGTTACTTCATATAGCTTATAAAAATAATATCTTTTTATAATCTCCAGCACCAGCACCATCTCTACCAACAGTTTCTTTTGCCAAACATACCGGCAAAGCTGTTAACATAAGCTACAAACTGTATCTTCTTTTCAGGACAAGTGTTTGGTAAGTTAGCTGTTAAATGTAATTATAAGATAAAAAAGGACATATCTATAATTATAAACAAATGTTTAGAAAGTATATCAGTAATTTATACTTTTAATAGCTCCAAGATGTTTAAAAAGCTTCATGAAATAATAGTTTTTTATTTAAGAGCTATTTGTTTGAAATAAAGCTTGAAGTTAATGTATCCAAATGGAGCTATTATTTTAGAAAAGATTATTTTTGTAACAAAAAGCTAACAGCTCCCCCAAAGCCCCTACCAAACAGACCCGTATTATTCAATTTAGAGCAAGTTCTATTGCCAAAATGCGTCCAAGGTACATTTTTTGTTACTCCATGTGTCCCAAAAAAATTCAATTTCTCAAAGGGGTGTTATATTGGGACCCCCTAGTAGGGATGGTTTGAACAGTAGCATGCATCGGGGGTTGTACTGTGTGCATCGTAATGTTGTACTGTGTGCTTTGCGGTTTGTACGGTTAACTATAGGGGGTCCAAATAGTATATCCCTTTCTCAAAATGGCTCAGGGCAATTTTTGTCTCAGGTGGGCCTTGGACGACTCCTCTAAAAAAGTGACATGTGTCCTTATTTTTTGGGCGACTGATCCCACTAATTTAATTTCTTGGGCGACCGGTGGGTAAGAAGTATAATTTATATTTTTTTATCGGGAGTCGCCCGAACTTACCCGATGCGACTTTCGACCTTGGGCATTTTGAGAAATAGAAAATTTTTTAGGCACGTTGGTTAACCACAAATGTACCTTTGCGTCATTTGTGGAATTTGCTCTTCAATTTGTAGGGAAATGATTTATATGCCTAAACTATATGCCGAAAGATACGCCTAATCATAAGATTACGACATGTGGCACAACCAAAAGTAAAGATTTTTTTTTTTTTTTTTTTTTTTTTTTGCGCGCGCAAAGGTGAACATGTTTGATTAAAACTTAAAACATCAGATACATCAATGACAACAGAAGATTAGACATGCCTAATCTCTATCTTGATACAATACAGTAATACAATTTGAGACTACATACTGACTTCTAATTCATATGACATTCCACATCAACAAAATAGTCATAGTATCTCATCAAAGCAAGCTAAACTATCCCAGTTTTGTAATGAACCTGCATCCGTCCATACACCTTTAAAAGCACCAAAATACCATCTAGCTACATTTCCCTCACATCTCCCCATCAATGCCATTCAACCTGCCACCACAATAGCAAAGACGGGTAAGATGGAAGGCATCACTAGGAATCCATTACCTCTCCACACCAAGGGCTATACCATACTGAGCTACATTTCCATTTACTACAATGGCTTCACTCAGATGGGAACACACACCTTGGGGTGAGTACCAACCTATCCTCCTGTGGGCAGTGCATAGCATGGACCAAGTAGGTTCATCTTTCACCCCTCACTATTCCATGGTCCACACACTACCCCTCCTTATATCACATACCCTTCCAAGTAGGAAACCTACTTTATGGTATCTAGTCTGCACAATCCAAACAGTTCACAATTAGTTAAATATTTCCTCCCAAGGCCAAATATCAACCAACAGTGCACCATATAGCTATAGCAGATTAGAAACCAAGGTACAAGCCATCTACTTGTGTGAGACAAATCAATCTTTATTTCTGCAAAAATGCTGCAGAAATTAAGATTATGGTTAAAAACCATACTTGCAGACCATTAAAAGCATTCTTCTGCACATACTATTTGAACCAATCTAACAGGAAACTACATTTAGAGCAATTCTTAATATTTCAGTCCAAGATCATCCCCCTCCCCCTCATGCTTAAAGTTAACCATTAGACTGCTACAATCAATCATGCTCTAGGTACTAGCCATCTGCTATACCTCCTTGATCTAAATACCCCCTTAATACATCAGAGTACATACAAATTTCATACCTCAAATCCATACCCATTCCACATTTAAGGCCTAAACATAAACCTTTTATCCTGATATTTCCTTCAACTTAATATCTTATATTTTTCAGTATCACATACAACTTTTGACCATTTCATCTTTTAAGACTTGCCAACCTCATCTTGATGGTATCACACAAACACTTGAACAAATCATCCACAGATCTTCTTTCATCCTTAAACAATCTATTATTTCTTTCTTGCCACACCAAATAAACACTACCAGCCAAACATAACCTTCTAGTAATACTTCTCACATAACTTCCATTGTAGCTATCCATAAAAACACCTACCACCCCTTCCCAGCCAGTGTTAGAATTTTCCATTTTGAGTTTGTGCATAACTTTGGCCCAGAATTTACTTGTGTAGGGACAGTTGAAAAATAAATGATCATGAGAATCTATATCACAGTAGCATAAAAGACATACCATGAGATCATAGTTTCCTCATCTTCTTATTTTGTCTTGAGTTGGCAATTTACATTGAACAGCAAGCCATAATAAGAATGCATGCTTAGGAATATTTTGAGAAAACCTTATCAACTTACTCCATCTTACAACATCCCCACCATCATGTAACTCACTGTAAGCCTTTCTAATAGAGAACTTTTTCAAAGAACCATCACTCATCTTCCATGCTAGAGAATACTTCTTGCCATGATCCAACTCAATTTGTTGCAGCTAAGTAATTATAGGAAACTTGTTATGCCAATCATCAGGCCACAATCCTGCTTCATCAATTACAAACTCTCTCACAGTCATATTTGCCCTGAGCCTAGCATCATAAAGATCCCTGTATGAAACAAAATTACTCAAAGAACCAATAGGTGCCCATGACTCAAACCACATAAGAGCTGTTAACCCATCACCAATCTGAACTACTATATGGTTTCTAACCTCATTCCTCATTCTTAAAATATTTCACCATCCCCAACTATCAGTACCCTTCTCATTAATCTCCCATATATTTCTTCCTTTTAATTTGTATGTGTTTATCCATTTGACCCATAAAGAATTCTTATCCTAGCCACACTCTATAAGTGCTTAACAATCATTGCTTTATTCCAAACACCCAAATCTTTTAATCCCAAACCACCTTGAGCCTTAGAATTGCATAACTTCTTCCAAGCCACTCTTGCCCTGCCACTAGCTTTATCACTTTGATTCCACAGAAAACCCTTCAAGAGACTATTAATATCATCAATAACAGTTGAAGGAAACAAGAACACAGTTGCCCAGTATACATGAATAGACTAAAAAATAGATGCCACAAGCTGCAATCTACCTGCATATGATAAGCACTTATTCTTCCAATTTAGGACCCTATTCCTCACTTTATCAAGCAGACTTTTACAATCCTTAACTCCAATTCTTTTTGTGATCAGAGGAACTCCAAGGTATTTCACATGAGGCTTTTCAACCTTAAAAAGCACCACATTCAAGATTTCTTGTTGTTCATCATTTTTAATGCTTCCAAATATAATTGTGCTTTTATTATAATTAGGAAGTAAACCTAAAATTAAGCCAAATTCTTTAATTACTTCCTTTATCACCTGTACTGAATGCTTATCTCTATGACAGAACATTAGAAGATCATCTGCAAAGCATACATGAGTGATCTTTAGCTTTTTACATCTAAAATGATATTGAAACATGCTACTCCCCTCAACTTTCTTTTTCATGAGCAAATTCAGTATTTCCATAACAAGTGTGAACAAATAGGGTGACATGGGATCCCCTTGCCTAAGACCTCTACCACCCTTAAAGTAGCCACAACTTTCTCCATTTACACATATAGAAAATGTTGTTGTAGTTACACAATTCATGACTTAATCATTCTGTCATGAAATCCAAAACCTCTAAGAATATCCTCCAAAAAACACCAATTGACTGTGTCATAAGCTTTTTGCAAGTCAATTTTCAAAGCAACTCTCTTAGGCCCTTCCTTCCTACCATAACCTTTAAGTAATTCTTGAGAAATCAGTATGTTATCTTGGATATGCCTCTGTGGAATGAAAGCACTTTGATTATTGCTAATCAGCTTCCCAAGACTTTTCCTCATTCTTTCAGACAAGTTTCAGTGATGATTTTACTTATGCACTTATATACAACATTACAACAAGCTATAGGCCTATAATCTGACACTTTAGCTGTTGTTTGTATTTTTGGAACCAAAGCAATTAAAGTAGAATTGATCTCACTTAAAACCTTGCCAGATACAAAGAATTCCCTTACAGCAGCACAAACATCATCTCCAATAATACTCAAAAGTAAAGATGTTAAAGACATGTGTCAATTGATAACATGATTAGGCATGTTTTTAGGTATATTTTTTAGACATGCATATCACCACTCCAATTTATAACCCAACGACTTCATCTTCCTCATGAATACAATATAACCTAATCATTTATTGTTTTGTTCATCATTTTGTGTTCTTTATGTATTATTAAATACTTCATGCGTCTAAAAATTATTGTCACCGGAAAAACACACAGATTAAGAAAATTGCATTTATTAATGCTTTGATTTTTATAAAAGCCACAATTTACCTTTTAACTATTAATTAATACAGTAACTTTGATTAAAGGTAGTAAGATAAACTTAAACTATTTTCACCTATTTTTTAGACATGGACAATTATTTTGGGATAAACCAAAAAGAAAAGGTGGAAAATAACATTGGGACAAATGGAGTACAACGCATTATTAAACGAAGGAAGCGTGGGTGTATTAATTTAAGAAGGAAGTGCGCCTGAGTTTTGGCCGTTTGTTGGTTTTCTAGTTCTTAAACGAAGGAAGCGCGCACAATTTAATTTGAAACCAATCGCGCCACTTAGCATACATGCAGGTGCTTGGCATTTTGTTAATTTTAGTTTTAAATAAAGCGTCAAAGGTAACGTGTCTCTCATCCAGCGGAAGCGTACTTGTTTAGACCATTTTCATAAATAATATATGCGCCGTCTATTTCGGTAAAACAGTACTATAAAGTGTCCGTTTAAATTTTTTTCTCTTTTTGTTACTTATTCTAACTATTGGTTATAGAGATGAGATCAATATAGATCCTAGATTTACCATAGAACCAATAAACCAATCATAGCCATCCATTTTTATTTTTCACTTTTTTTTTTTAAAACAAAATATCTTGCAAACGGTAAATCTTCTAGCTACAAAAAAATACCATCGCGATGAGAATTAAATCATCTTTCTATAGATATGCACTGTTATATACTTTCGACGAACTTTTTTTTTTCAAAATGTCTGCCAAGAAAAATCATATATGATTTGTAAAAATCATACATGATTCGTTAAAATCAAATCATATATGATTCTTACGAATCATATATGATTCTTACAAATCATATATGATTTTTCTGGGCAGAAATTTTGAAAAAAAAAAGTTCGTCGAAAGTATATAACAATGCATGTCTATAGAAAGATAATTTAATCCTCGTCGCGATGGTATTTTTTTTGTAGTTTGACGATTTACGGTTTGCGAGATATTTAAGTTTAAAAAATGGTGGAAGTTTATTTATTTATTTTTTTTTATAAAAAAATGAGTGAATAAGATTGCTTGATAGGTTATATAGTAAAAATTGGATCTATAAATAACTTTTGTCATTGGTTATATATGAGAATTTGGGGAGCAGACACAACACAAGTAATGAACTGAGGACTTGAGGAGTGGATAAATGGGTAGTGAATATGGGCTAACATCCAACTTTTTATTTTGTTGGCCTAGAAGAGTTACGTGGGCTACTGAATCAAACCGACTAACAGCCTAATCAATCCATCAAAATATTAAGGGCATATTACCCTTGTTTTATACAAAATGTTTTGTTAAAAACAAGAACAACTCAGATCGCGTTTAAATCAACGTTTTCCAACAAAATATTTTGCAAAACACAAAATTCTTTATTCCCTAACTTAATAAAAGAAACTATTGTACAAAACAAATATCAATTGTTTTCCTTGTTTATTTTGTAACCACAACCCTCATTCTCCTTCTTCAAAATAGAAAATACAATATATCAACTAGGAGATAAATTTTCTTTCTAAATTTTTACAAAACTAGAGATAGAAATCAAAAGAATTTTTTCTTTAATTAAATGCACCGGAATATCAAAGTATCAAACACTCAGTTCTTTATTTAGGTTGAAAAGTTTTGTACTTTTTCCTACTCTTTTGTACTAAAAAAGGGAATCTACTTATAGATGAAACTGAACAATTCTATTATCTTTAAAACCGAAAAAGCCTGTTGTGTTAAGCACAACACTCAAGGTTGTTATTAGCATTGGCTTATTAGAAAACTAGAAAACATTATGGGTTATACTATAAAAACGGGGGACAAGGGTGGCAGGCCCTTTGTCTCCCCTTTTTGTCCCCTATTTTTTCCAGCTCAGCTCAGTTTCTGTTCCGTATTTTTGACAGTTTTAAGCGTTTGACATATTAAACTTTATATTTTCTGTTCCGCACTTTCAGGTTTATAGCTTTTTGATATAAACAAATTTATAAAAATAAAAATAAATAAATAAATAAATAAATAAATAAAAAGAGGGGGTCAATATAAAAAAACCACCCCTGTCCTTATAACCTGCCCCAACATTATACAAAATTAACAGTAAGCAAATATGCCAGTACTGAGTCCTGACTATGAAGTACTGAGTACTGACCATGAAGTAAAGTAATAACGGGGTTCGCATAACCCACCACGGTTAAGAATGGTAATCACGCTATTAGCATATATACTTAACTTAAAATAGAGATTTTCCGAGGATTGTCATAATACATATAGACATAAAGCATAACGTATAAAGATCGTCGATGTAAGTTAAAAGACAGAAAACACATTCTCGGGAGAATCTCAACACTATATTATCTACCCAATAATTCATGATTGGTCAAGAACCCAACTGACTAACATAATCTGTTAGCAACACAGATTAAGCTGATACTGTTGCTGCCACAAGTAACCAGATCGGCCAAGTCGGAATCACAAGCAACAAGTATCAAATCCTTATCGCTGTCCCAGTATTTCAGACGAAGAGTTACAGCCTCTAAGTTGAATGTTTCTGCCACTTTGTTTACCAGTTCCAACAGTCCTGGTGAAATAGGGAATATGAAGCTTTTCTCACACTTCTCATAAGTTACCTTAACTGTAACTGATGGTACTGGATCAGAGTATATTTTAAGCTTTTTCAAAGGGCTGCTTGCTTCTTCATCATCAGTAAAGGTAGCAGCACGTATTTTCCCCATACTCTCATTGGCGGAGGACCCTTTGTGTGATCCATCGACCACAGTTGACTCTGAATCTGATATATCTGTATGAAAATACGAAATTGTCAGCCATCTCATTTGAGGATGTCAATAAAGTGTCAGGTTTAAAGTTTACCTGAAAAATCTATAGGCGAGTTGTCACCGAGTACAAATCCAGAACCAACCCCAGTTATCTGTTCCAATGTTTGCACAACATAGCTAACATCTTCCATCTCAGAAGGCAAAAAAAGCTCCAACACATAGTTAGCTTGGCTTTCGACACTATGCAGGAAGATTGCAAAGCAGCTAGTTAACCCACTCATGAGTGCATTGTGAACCAAAGGGTATTCTTCTTTACTGAGTTTGGTTACATCTTCACAAAAACATGAACCGCGGGATAACAACGCCTTGCCAACTAAGCTATGGGAACTGTCTAAGTGTTGTTCTCTACATGCGTTCTGAAACGACCACATGCTCTTGTCACAAACATAAAACGGTAGACAGACTGTGGACATGCAAGTTTTCCCGATGCATTTAGTGTGAAAACTACTACAACTCTGCTTTATAGATGCATCATGTGAAACAAAAGTTGTGAAAGGGGAAACGGCCCAAGTCTGAGCAAAAGGTAAACCGTGGATGTCACACACACTTTTCAGAATACCCAAGACTTTATTCCACTCATCGGGAACCTGTATATAAAATACGTCTCCCACATGAGAATTCCCAAGCAATACAGAATTTAGAGAAATGTTTTGAAAAAGTATTTAACCAGAGGGAAAGAATTTCAGATTACAAATAAGTGTCTACTCACATATGCAGCAGGACCATCAAATACTCGTGTACATGTCAGGTTCTGTTTCTGCAAGATAACGGACAATTTTGGAATGAGCAGCAATGTAAACAAGTGTATACTAGAATACAACAGAAAATCTAATTCATTAATCATTTTTTTTTTTTTTTTTTTTTACTCTTTTAGATTTCATTGCGAAAGCTTCAAGAAGAAGCGTATTAAGTCAATAAAATCCTGACAACCATTGTAGCCATAGCGTTCTACCAAAGGCATAGTAGTAATTATTGTTTTGTAATTTTGAAAACATTGTCCAAAATCCTAATATGGTAAATGGAAACGGACAATGGAGTTAAGGCAGATCAAGACAGACAAATCATACAAAATCTTGAAGTCTGTAAGATAAAAATGAATCAGCAGATCTGTACACAACAATACAAGATAAATAAGCAATTGTTGTTTCGTGCTAAGCCAAAAACTCAACCAGATAACACCAAACACCACAAGTGGAGTAAAAAAGTACAGGTGTGTGCAAAACACTTAATATGATAGACATTATCAGATTTAAGAGGTAAGATGGATACCTTCAGAGCATTGTAAACTTGTTGAACCTCATAAGCAAATTCTAAATACTCTAAAGACGTCAAGATTTCAATCACACCAACACATGCAGTTGAATCGAATACTGGTAAAGCCAAATATCCATGGAGATCGCAACTGATAGCAGAGGCTTGTTGAGGAAAATACTTAGACAAGTAATTAGTTACATCACAAGTCCACTCGGGCAATCCTCGAGTAAAAACTCGAGCAATAGGATCAATGTCTTCTTTTTCGGATTCATCATCCACAACAAGCACATTGCGCTTAGAATTTTTCATATACAAACGAAGTCTTTCATCAATTACACCAACACCAGATGGTTGATCTATATTTGTAAGTAGTTTGTGCTTCCCAACAACATGAGGTGACCAAAACTGAACAAGGACATATGGTTTGCGGAAACTCATTTGCTTCATTGCAGATATTATCTTGTCCTGTGTATTCTGAAGGGGGTCGACATTAGCCCTCACCTTAAAACCTATAGTTTATAAAAACCACAAAAAACCAGGCATAAAAGAACTAACAAATATGATGAAATCATATAGTAGAAGAAGCTGAAACCAATCCTAAAGGCCAGGTACAAACTTCAAACCATTATAACAAGTCTCGGCCAACCAATACGTCTGCTATCAATTTTCTAGTGGAAATAGTCCTTTTCTAGATAAAAATTTGAGCTATATAAACTCTATTTTTCCAAACTTCTGATGTGTATATAATTGAGAAGATGCTACTCGAGGGGTGTAATATTTGCAAACTGAAACAGTGACAGGTTTCTTGTGACAGATAGATATGACATCAGGAAGATAGACATACCACCAGTAACCTTAAGATGCGTTAGATATCTCGAATCCCCAGAAAAGGCAGATGTCAACGGTTCAAAAGATATATTCTCACTCAGTGTTGTACATACCAGTAACATATTGGAACCAGAACCTGAACTGGATGAATATGCAGATGTAACAGGCTGGATTGGGCGACTCAAGGCCATGGAGATTGAGCAGACTTCAGCTTCTTGAAATCAGTAAGAGGCCTGTTTGACAAAACTGAATAAATAAGTATCAAACAAACAAGAGGCCAAATACTCAGAGGCACTGTTTTTAAGTGATGTGTTGAATGAAAAATGACGACCTAATTGCTGTTCCGAGTAGATCATTTTTAAGATAGAATACCATTTTAACCCTGAGAGTCAATTTAAACTGAATGACAATTTGATTAAAAAATGTGACTTTGAAAGCTAAAATACAGACAATCTCAACACAGACATAAAGAAATAAGAAGATTGCAAACGATTAATAACAAACTTATAATAATTGAGTATAAATAATATTGACTGAGAAATTAACATATATGCAAGCAAAAGAGAAGGATCACAGATAATTTTGTTATTGTCCCACACTGATGCTCCTAGGTTTCTAGTATCATAACTACCTCTTGTGAAACCATTCTGAAGCAAACAAGTGCAATACAGATGAGTCGTGAAGCTTTATTGTTTTCTATACATTAAACGCTTAAACACACACTAAGACTAGTAGTCTGTGACTGCTTTTTTCTCTATTTAATTCCTTTCATATGTATTTGCTTTAGTTCCTAAACAATCCTCTTTTAAAAGCGCTGACTCCTCATTTGACGTGTTTCGTTATTTTAAACATTGTTTGGCTAGGTTATGTCATTCTTGCTTCTTGCATAACACATGACCTTCTTCTTTTTGGCTGCATACCATCTAATTACAAACATTTAGCTCTTAGTTATCCAAAAACTACGAATGCATATACCAATTAATTCAAAAGACCAGTTTCCTATATAGCGAGTGTTATCTACCTAAGATGTTATATCAGATTAAAGTTATGAATGTCAAAGTTGCGGTGTTATTTCAACAATTGAAACACGTTCTCTTTGTTTCAAGCAAAGTGAAACAATATTTGAGAATTCATGATATTTTAATACCATTCCAATTGAAGTCCTTGTGGAGATAAGTTGGTCAAATCTATAACTTAATTTTAAAGAGGACTAATTATTTCTTGATGATTAACTTAACCACAAAAACATGAACACAATGACCATACTAAACTCCTGCTAGTTGTACCAAAATAGAGGTCAGAGTTAAAACTACGTAACCAAGAACAAGTTAAATTAAGGATGATGCTCAAGAAAGTATGTAAATAGCATAACAACAACAGCGAGTAAGATACAAAGTAAAAGACAACTGAAAGTGTTGTTCCATAAAATAAATCATACTGTTTGGGAAATATTCCAAAAACACAGCCAGTTAAAACTCATCATACACTTCATGAGCCTCAAATAGAAAGCCTAAATTTGGCAAAAACACAAAAGTCAATAAATGCCTAATTTCAAAATTACGTCAGCCTAGGCGGGGGATTACCCGCCCGGATTTAGATTAATCAGCCTTATTAATCGGATTGGTAAAAATTTGGTCAATGTACCGATTAATTGGACAAAAATCGGCCAAATCAGGCATAAATAGGCATACTCGGTTAACGCGGGTCAACTTATTCCAAAAATTAAAATTGAGGTTTTTATTTCAATATACATCATTACATCCTGTTTTTTTTCTTTTCTTTTTTTTTTTCACAAAATCAGTTGACACAACCATTAATCAAACGCAACTCTAGCTGTGATTTCGGCTTATATAACATAAGCCTTGATTTTGTGGCTTATTTTGAGACTTATGGGCTTATATTAGATTGTTGTAGATTTCGGCTTATATAAAATATGCCTTGATTTTGTTGTTTATTTTGAGATTTATGGGCTTATTTAAGATTGTTGTTATATAATAAGCCCATAAGTCTGAAAATAAGCCACAAAATGAAGACTTATGAAACATAAGCCAAAATCACATAAGCTAATAAGCCCACATATAAGCTTATTAAACAAACACCCCCTTAGTTTTATGTTGTATACGTAGTATATAATTTCAAAAACTTTTAATTTTATATATAAAAAATTCAATCCGATTAATCACCGCCTAACTGATTAACACCCGCCCACCTGCCCGGCTAGCGATTTTTACAAGCTTGCATGCCACGTCACCACTCCCGCCCAGTCGCAACCACTCTCCATCATCCGTCACTCATAATTTACTTCGCTCTTTCACTTTCCAGAAACGACGTCGTTTGATTCAACCGTTTCTGCGATTAATTTACTTCGCTCTTTTATTAACCGGCATCACCGGTTAATCCGATTTGTGAATAAACCGAACTAACCGCCCGGTTCGCCACGTCAGCAGGTTCGTTAGGTTGAATGATTAACATCCCGATAAGGCGGAGATTTTGATATCTCCGTTAACAGAAATGTGTTTGGTGAAGTGATTAAATTCAGTTAAACAAAAAGAAGAAGGTGAAAACAAAAGCAAATGCATGCAAATAAATATAAATAGTTAAAATCAGGAAAGAAATGAGTTACAGAAAGCGCGTCTTCAAGGAAGAGATGGCGGGCGGTACTAGTTAGGGGTGATCATCGGTCGGAAACCGGACCGGACCGGCCAAGACCGGACCGGACCGAAGACCGAGAACCGGAAAACCATAGACCGAGACCGGACCGAATATGGTCGGTCCGGTCTCGGTCCGGTCTCGGTCCGGTCGGTCTTCGGTCGGTCCGGTCCAATTAGGCAAGTTTTTTCGGGTTTTTGGTCGGTCCGGACCGGACCGGACCGGACCGACCGGACCGAGACCGAATTTGGCAAAAAGCTTAGACCGAGGACCGGACCGAATGTGGTCGGTCCGGTCCGGTCGGTCTCGGTCCGGTCGGTTTTGTCGGTCGGTCCGGTCCGGCCGGTCCGTTTGCTCAGCCCTAGTACTAGTGAGGTTGATGAACAAAAAATATACTAGTAGTAACTAGTAACCTTTTTTCTTTTTATCTTATTTTCTACTACTGTAATATTTATTTCCTCTTAAAAAGTGTTTTGCTTTAGGAAAATCATAGACTCTGCTTAATTTTATGTTTAAATATATGTCGAAATTGTTTATTGGTTTATGAAAATATGAGGTTTATTTGTTGCTATCATTAATGGGATGCTGACACCCAGGATTAGACATACCAATTATGCATGTCAATCAATGCTCTTTGTCGATTCACCCGGTTGGGCTGTCGGTTAAAAAATCTGGCGAGAGTTAAAAATGAGTTTTGGCAATAGTTGTTTTCGTAAGATTTGCAACTTTCTAACAGGATTTAAAGGTTTTGGCATGATTTAAGATAGTTTCGTCGAGGTTTGAGAGTTTCAGTGATTCTTCCAGCAAGTTGCATGTTTTTCGGTATCATTTTCGACGTTATAATAGGTTTCCGATCTAGTTTTCACCCCCTTTTTTGGTTCGAGACTATTCATTTACACACGGTTCAGCCACATCTAGAAAATCAACTGGCCCACCGGTTAAACCGGTATAGCCGGTCGGACTATGAAAACACTAATTTTATGAACGATCACGATTATCGAAGCGTTAAAATTTTCAAATTTCATTTAACTTATTCCTCCAAACTTAACAACCTTTATCTAAATTTTAACGTTTACTCATGTTTCACAAAACAATGTATCAAACAAGTTAACAAACAAATTAAGCAATATCAAACTATTATTTAAATAAGTCATCTTCGAATTTTAACTTCAATGAACTATCTTTTAACTGATATTCAACCCTTCTTTTACAATCTTATTTGAGATGCTCTTATCTTATGTTTAGGTTTTTATCATTTCACAATGTGTAGAC
Source organism: Artemisia argyi (assembly GCA_030686995.1). Classification (NCBI taxonomy): domain Eukaryota; kingdom Viridiplantae; phylum Streptophyta; class Magnoliopsida; order Asterales; family Asteraceae; genus Artemisia; species Artemisia argyi. The sequence goes on along the minus strand of JARVZY010003084.1, from coordinate 12,770 downwards.
TTTTAGGGCCCTACATGACCACACAACCATAGACTTTAGTAGTAAGAACTAAGAACTATGTTTATGTTACATCTCTTGCCTCGCGTGGCCATGAAATAAAAAAATGTTAAGTAGTTAGTGGTATCGAAAGATCTTCACTTGGTAAGTGCGTTATGGTATAAAGTATTGCAAAGAAAACCTGGTGAGGCGTAAATGTCAAAGCGGACAATAATTAACATAATAAAGAAAAAATATGGAATGGTTCATAATAGTTTAAAGATGTGATTGGTCATGATAAATTTGGTTGTTAAGTACTTCCTATTATATAAAATAAGTTGGTTGAAAAAAGATTGTTTTCTGATGAAGTAGTAGTAGTAGGTTAGATAGAAGCCATAATTCTAATTGGATTAATGGAAGTTCCCTTTTGATAAAACTGTAAAAAAATAATAATAATAAAAAAAAATGAAGAAAACTAAATTTCCCACCGAATCACCAATTTAGTGCATACGAGTAGGGGTGTCATATGGGTCGACCCGACCCGACCCGAACCCGACCCGAACCCGATAAGGCCTTATAGGGTCGGGTTGATTCGGGTCCAATATACCTTATCGGGTTATCGGGTCAACCCGATAAACCCGATAGCCTTATAGGGTCGGGTTGCGGGTCTTAATTATTTCGTTATCGGGTTATCGGGTTGACCCGATAACCCGATAAGCTATAATAACACATTAAAAGTTTTATAATTTTTGAACTAAACCCGATAACCCGATAACCCGAACCCGATAAACCCGATAACCCGATAGACCCGAACCCGATTCCTTATCGGATCGGGTTGCGGGTTAATTTTTATTTTTCGAAAACCCGATAGACCCGACCCGATAGAGGCTTATCGGGTCGGGTTGACCCGAATGACACCCCTACATACGAGTACTTCCTTTGCGATAAGATGATCATTTATCTTTGGGTAAAAACCATACAATTGCCATGTACTTTCTAAAACTGTCCGTCTAGAACCACTTACTTTTTTATTACCTTACTTCACCAACGAACTATCAAATTCTGTTCCGACTTCACCAATATAACCTTGAAGTGACAATTTTACCCTTATCTTCTTTACCCTCACTTGCATCGTTAGTCCTTAATACTAACGTACGTTAGTCCTTTTGCACCTTTTTGTTCGTTTTTTCACGTTTTTGACCGGTTTTGCACATTTTCATACGTTTTTGCACTTTTCATCTGGTTTTACACGTTTTCATCCGTGTTTACATGTTTTGGTCTGTTTTTGCACGTTTTCTTTCGTTTTTTCACTTTTATAAAAAAAATCGAATACAATTTTTTTTCGAATAATTTTTTTTTAAATATTTGAATAAAATATTTTCGAAAAAAAATATTTTTTCTAAAATATTTCCGAAAAAAAATATTTTTTAGAAAAAATATTTTTTTTCGAAAATTTTTTAGAAAAATAATTTTCTAAAATATTTTCGAAAAAAATTATTTTTTCTAAAAAATATTTTTTTTCGGAAATATTTTAGAAAAAATATTTTTTTTTCTAAAATTTTTTAGAAAAATATTTTTTAGAAAAAAAATAAAAAATTTTTAGAAAAATATTTGAATAAAAAAAATATTTTTTTCGAATTTTTTTTTAAAAAATATTTGAATAAAAAATTTTAGAAAAAAAAATTTTTTCTAAAAAATATTTTTTTTTGAAAATTTTTTAGAAAAATATTTTTTTTCTAAAATTTTTTTAGAAAAAAAATAAAAAAATTTTAGAAAAATATTTGAATAAAAAAAATATTTTTTCGAAATTTTTTTTAAAAAAATATTTGAATAAAAAATTTTAGAAAAAAAATATTTTTTCTAAAATATTTTCGAAAAAAAATATTTTTTAGAAAAAATATTTTTTTTCGAAAATTTTTTAGAAAAATATTTTTTTTTCTAAAATTTTTTTAGAAAAAAAATAAAAATTTTTTAGAAAAATATTTGAATAAAAAACGTGTAAAACAGACGTAAACGTGTAAAAATAGACAAAAATGTGTAAAACCATGTAAAAACGGACCAAAACGTGTAAACACGGATGAAAACGTGTAAAACCAGATGAAAAGTGCAAAAACGTATGAAAATGTGCAAAACCGGTCAAAAACGTGAAAAAAACGAACAAAAAAGTGCAAAAGGACTAACGTACGTTAGTATTAAGGACTAACGATGCAAGTGAGGGTAAAGAAGATAAGGGTAAAATTGTCACTTCAAGGTTATATTGGTGAAGTCGGAACAGAATTTGATAGTTCGTTGGTGAAGTAAGGTAATAAAAAAGTAAGTGGTTCTAGACGGACAATTTTGAAAAGTACGTGGCTATTGTATGGTTTTTACCCTTTATCTTTTTACCTCTAGTCTTTAAAAAGTCTAAACACTCTTCATAGCAAAAGCTAGAATGACTATTTAATATTCAAAATTCCATCGACATATCTATTATGAATCGATAAATAAAGTTCTATAAACTAAAAAAAACGTTTGTGGAGACAATGTTTTGGTCAATATATGGGTAGGGTCATGACAGTTGTAATCCAACCTAGCAACCCTTTGTTTTAACCATAACAATTACATATACTCCGCACAAGTATTATTATATACTAGGTAGTACGTAATACTTATATAACCGCCAACATAAGTATTATTATATAGGTAACGTGTGCTGATGATATTTCCAAGTATGCTGGTTTTGCAAGTTTGATTTCGGCTTTGGACTTTGAAAGTAGGCGAGTTGACGTGGAATGGACAATTGTCAATTGTACAACTGAAAATTTGGCTTATAGTTGATTAATAAAATGGAAAATCACTTAACGCAGTACCCTACCCTGATATTGTATAAATACAAATTGTAACAAATCCGAAACCTAAACGTAAACACCCAAAAAGCACCAATAAAATCAGTTTAACGACTAAATGCATGAGGCATCAATAATTTCGTTATACCCACTAAATAATAGTAGAAACTAGTCGGGTAGCCCGCGCGTTGCGGCGGGTGTGTTTTGCGTTTTGTATTTTGTGGGTTGTACGATGTAATTAATAATTTTGTTATTTGAAGTATGCATATGTTTACTTGGAAGCATACTTTGTTTATGTTTGCGGATTTTTTTTTTTTTTTTTTTTTTTTTGCGTTGCGATTGAATATTTTTTGTGTTGTTTGTTTTTTCGGTATTTTTTTTTCTTCTTGTTTGGTATTTTAAAATAAACAAATTTGTATAAATTTTTTTTTGTAAATGTATTATTTTTTGTGTTTTTTTATTTTTATTTTTTTGAAAAAACAAATTTTCATAACAAAATTATTTAAAAAAAAAAAAAAAACTGTAGCAAGCACTGTAGCTGCTACAGTGCTTGTAACAGTGCTTGTAACAGTGTTTTTTGGATTCACTGTTTTCTGCATTTTAGTATATAGTATAATATAATAGAATATTATTAAAATTTGTAAGCACATAAACTCTAGTACGTAGTAATAGCGTATCAGATAAACCAAAAATTACATAATAACACAACTCAAACATGATTTAATGCACGAAAGTTTGCAAACAAATCTTGCTTTCAATTCAGAAGTGAGAAAAACACAGAACCATCAGCCGATTAATATACATGTACATTTATTAGTTGTTGGTTGACAAGAAAATATACATAAAGCAAGGTAACATTACTTAGTCTGGAGATTCTGATAAAATAAAAAGCGGATAAACATAAAACAATTTAAGAATGAAGATTGAGACAAAGCTTAAAAAGAAGTAGGTAACCTGGCCTTGAAGAAGAAAAAGTAGCAGTGAGAACTTGTAGGAATGTTATTGGGATGCTGAAACAAGTCACAGGAATGTTTGATGGAAGATATGAAAAATTAGGTCTTGTAATCTCATATTTTGTAGCCTTGTAGGCAGGTCCACATGTGTGTCCATGTGGGGTCCAAACGGCTTTTTCTAATGCTTCTCTCTCCTAGTGTATGCCACGGTTCACATGTATAGTCAAATCATAAAATATAAAAGAATAACTTAAGATTGTATAAAACGTTTCTAGAGATCCTTTTTTGGTGTCGGGAAAACCCAAGTTATTTGGTCGTATGTGTAACAACCGACCTTAAAGAAGACAAAATCCCACATAAATCGACAAATTAAAACCGCAAATAGCCTATACACTTATGACTCATACGGCGTCGTCGTCGTCGATGTTTGTGGAGGTCATTTATGAATTTTAACACCCCAAGTAGCTAGGATCAACTTAATAAGTGTTTGATGTATCACATAAAGGAGTTGATATACATATCATCAAAAGTGATGTGAACACCACAAAATCACACTAGTAGCTATAAGCTACTCGTAAATAAGAATTAATCAGGTTTACTTAATATATGTTAAACATCTACTTGTTGCAAAAGAGCTATACGACTTTGCTAACCCAAACACACACCCTTTGAAAGACGATAACCTTCTTCGGGATAGATTTGAAACATGTTATGTTTTGACTATTATTAACATGACAAGTGTGCCCCACTAATCATGTTCTCCTAGAAATTATAAACTATAAACGAGAAGTCGAAGCTTCTTGCTAGCTTCATTATAGATCGTGTTGTTTCAAAAAGGATTTAGGCATGAGTTAACCGGACCCCCCCTGTAGGGAGGGTTTGTGGAAGACAATGCTGCCGCCGCCTGTACTATCTGCATTAAAACTTGTAGACTAAAGTAAGTGGACCCCCATGATAGGGAGGGTCCGGTTAACACATCCCAAGGATTTAATGCCCCAATGAACCATGGGGCCCTTTGTCAAGTTGAGTTGCATGGTTGAATCTGATGGTTAAAGTGGTTGGTCCCACGAATCCTCAATTGTCTAAATGGTATATATGAAGACATTTTGGCCGTCCAATCATATTAATAATTAGAGCCAGAGACACGTGTAATGAAGACTTTATATATGTCCACTTATACACTTAGAAATTTGTATTCGCTTATGTATTAAATGATCGCCCACCGAATGTAAAGTGTGAACTTTATATCGCCTAGCAATCGCCAACTAAACACCTACTTCAATCGCCAACTCGCTCAGCTTGCTCGCCTAGCGTTTAACCCACTCGCCCAACACTCACCAAGCCTCGCCCAGCTTCAAGACTCGCCCAACAATTCCCCAGCCCTCACCCCGGCTCAAGACTCGCCCAGCACTCGTTGTCATACACGTGTATAGTTAAAAAGTAATCCACTAACCAATCTAACGGGTAATATTTGAAATTTCATTTTGGAAAAGTGTATATGCTATATTCAATTTCGTAAAGCACCAGTAGAAACGGTCTATTTAAAATAATTTCATACTACATCCGTCACAAAATAAATGTCCATTTTTACTTTTTGAAGTCTTTTTTATTCAAATTTTACCTTCAATATTTTTATTTATGTTATATAATACTTGATGAAAAATATATGAACCGATTGAGTTTTAAATGTATTTTCATTGATATAATTTTCATTAAGTATTATATGACACAAATAAATATATTTAAAATTAAAATTGAACAAAAAAGACAACAAAAAGTCAAACTAGACACATATTTTATGATGAAGGGAGTATTTAATATAAAAACTTGCAAATAAATTATCAATATACTTATGAACCACTACCATATATAAAAAGGCTAATATATTAATACATCAAATCAATGTATCAACATGGTTTGGAAGAGTATTTTGAAGAGACATAATTTAATAATGAATTGCGCAAGTGTTAAGAAAATGATGTTAAACGGACTATACAAGGTTTGTGGATCTCATTGTTGTTGAATTCATAAGGTTTTAGTATCATGGTTGTCTATATGTGCACGTGTAAACATTGGTAGCTTGGCCAGGAATTTTTTTTAGAAGGGTAAAACTGACTCAAAAGATTATAAAATATATGTATATAATAAGTACGAACTTAATAATATGTTTATGCATGTGAAAATGAATTAATGTTCTATATCTTGTGTTTTAAAAGGTGTGTTTTTACATTTTGCTTTTGAACTAATATTAAGATTCTTAATTATGGGTGGAGTGTTAATAAGAATCTTTTATATAATAAAACAAAACCTTTATTGGGAATTTTCTATTTCAAAAAAATCAATTCATACCTTATTTAGTAATAATTGTATTTAAAAAAAAGATTATTTTCTTATTTGGTAACATTTTATATTTATCAATAACACAAGGAGAAGATAAATACAAAAAATATAGATAAGATACAATTAATAATAGGATTAAAATTTTTAAATAATTATCTTTAATAATAAAAAACTATAATAAAACATAATAAATCAAACAAAACAAAGATTAAATTATTTGTTTTTTAATAAATAAAAATATATAATTCAAAAAATTAAAAAAAAAAAATCGCGCGTACGCGGGAATTATAACTAGTAATAGATACAATACATTTGAAACTTTTTTTGTTTTTTGGTGGGCCGTGGCCCATCTTACACTCCACGTAGCTACGCCTTTGTAGTGTGAAAGAGGTTTAAACGCAAGTGGGTTGTAAATAATCATAATGTGATGTTGACCCGAGCATAGTCCCGATAGATGTGTGAAAGAGGTTTGAATGCCAGTGGAGTGGATTATGACATGTTCTAACCAGAATATATATGCAAAATTTCGTGAGTAGCTACATTAATTTAGCTGATCGTTTTTCAATAAAAGAAATGTCTATGTAACATAGAAAAGGAAATATATAGAAGATCACATATATTTTTTTCAATTTAATCGACTAAATGTCTAACTTCTATTTTTATTGTTGATAAAGTGGAAAGGTCTTAGATTTGGACATGTGAAGAAGATAGGAAACGAGATTTGGTCCTTCAACTTGATATACAGAGTAGATTGCAAGTCATAAGACTTAAATGTACAACCTACATATTAACTAGACACAATGTCTACAGTCACCCAGTCAGTTATTCACCTATGAACAAGAATTTCTAATCCTATTTACGGATTTACCTATGTATTAGCAAGGCGCAGATTCACTATTCACTTCACTATAATAGTTGATATCATATTCCAAACCGAAAACCGGATGTTTAATTCGGTTCGGTTCGATTGTAACAAATTCGGATCGGTTAAAAATTCGGTTCAATTTCGGTTTTTGCTTTACATGTGTATTACCCGATTTGTGAACACCCTAAAAGAGTGTTGGTCCTAATTGGGCCCGAAATTTTGAGGACCAAAATAAACTATGAACCGAATTAGACTCATGACCGACCCATATGAAACTAGTCTCTTTGGACCTTATATCATGTTGGGCTTATGACCAGACCCATTTGTGCATCTTGCCAAAGATATTAAAATATGGTCATCAGTCATCACTCATCACCCATATAGTGACAAAGATCCATGGGAGGATAACAAATTATGAGTTTGACTAGGAAAAAGTAATCAAAAAATTATTGCCATGTAAAATTTGCACAAGTAAATCCAACTTATGCAAGAGTTGACTAACCTGATATCATCTATAAAAAATGACAACAATATTTCAAGTAAAGACATATAATTCACATTTAAAGGATGCAAAATAAAGGCTAACTGCTAATTAGTACCAGGGTTCTCATGAACAGGAGGCAACACCAAGAGTCTGATCAAAGTTTGATGGTCCGGCTGTCTAGAATCACCCACTGATCCCATTAAGTCACTGTCACATGCAATCAATATCATATCACCATCTGCGTCTGCATATTTGAGTCTAAAGCTTCCAGGACTGAGCTGAAACCTTGTTGCAACCAACTCTTCCAACTTTATCAATCCATATGAAAGGCTGAATGGAAACTTTACTGTATTTTCTTTGTATGTTGCCTTGATTGTCAAAGTTTTCACAGTGTTTGCTGCTGGTGTGATCTTAATAGACTGCTCTCCGATGGTTGTTTTGGGTTTTGCAGATCCATCAGGCAGATTTGTTTGTTCCTCCTTGTGGTGTACAAGTGTGAAACTTTGGTTACCGTGTTCTGTAAGACTGACAGGAACATTAATGTTTGTAGGGCCTAATGGTTCAATTGAAGTCCCTAAAACTGGGGTAGCTGCTCTGTCAGATGCATGGATGACTACATCTGTTTGATTCGACTTCAGAACAGAATCATTCTTCTCATTCTTATATGGCCAACGTGATATACCAAGACCCCTGCAAATGCGCTTTAATGTAGATCTGCTAACTGTATATATAAAACACACAAAGTGAAATGAGAGTATTAGAAGGAAATGACAGAAACTTCATACATCAATAGAGAGGGCAAATGGGACCTGCACTTCAGTTCAAACATAAACGAAGTGATATCATGTTCAAATCTACAAAGTGTATGACTTGTTTATAACGAATATTATATTTTCTTTGTTAAAAAATAATTAATATTCTCTTTTTAGAGAAAACGTCGGAAAAAGTCTTTCGTGGACTTCTGTACTTTAGTTTTGCATATCAATCCTTTAACTTATAAAAACTTAACAAATGGGTCCATGCACCCTGTACTTTTACGAATAGGACCTTTCCACATGATAAGTCCTTAAGCTTACAAAAACTCAACAAACGGGTCTATTTTGCATGACTAAGTCCCTGACTATAAAAAAGTAAAAATCATGCAAATATATATAGTCTAGGTACTTATGTAAGAATTCAACGTAAGTCCATAAGCATTTCTCCAACATTGTCAACTTCTCAAATCATATCAAATGTCTTTCCTATACCATAGATAATATCATATATACAGGTGGGGAGTTCAATTAGCAGGGCCTGTAAGTACCAAACCTAAACGAACCACAGAATGTGGATCACTAAATTTTCTCGAACCTAAAAACAATCAACAATGGATGGTAACCCCTTTCTCTGTTTGGTTTCTGTTTGTACTTTGTACTTTGTTGTTTGATTTGGATTTGGTTTTTTTTTGGTCAATACATGTGTTTTTGTTATGGGTCAAAACAAAATTGGTTGGGGCAACCAAAGCAAAGGTTTCATTTTCCTTTTTGAATTTTATATTAAAATATTATTTAATTGCAATAATAATCTAACTTTAGAAAAATATATATATTATATATAAAAATTAGTTCTTAGAATTTAAATACAATTCCGATGCCCGTTTGACCCATTTCTTTTCCCTAAAATCTTTTAGCTTAACTAGTGTAGAATGAAACCAATCCAAATCGACCCAGCAATGAGTAAAGGGGTCAAAACTGCCATCTCTAAACATCATCAACAGGCTAATAACTCACCACGAAGGTTAACCGCAGCTTCCTCCATTGGCTTTCCAAAATGTTTGCTGATTTCCTCTACACCAATTGACCTCTCAGCTCTCTTCCTTTTTCTCTTTGGTTTATTAGATTTATCATCCAAGTTCTTTCTTTCCGGCTTCCCCTCATTGATATCAGCATCTTCAATCCCTACATTTAAAAATGGAACAACACTTTGGCTTGTTCCTGCAGCAGCATTATCTATGAGTTTAATTTCCAAATTATCATCTTCCATATGCTCAACATAAGCAACTTCACTCTCATCCTTTGAAAATGGAACATCATTAATATCAATCAGTTCATTCACTACCAACAGTTGTTGATTTCCAGGCTCTGGTAGGACTTCTTCGTTTTCAGGCAATATGGTTATAGGAGAAGGTGGTGATTCGAAGTTCCAGTTAAGAGGATCTCCACCAATGACTTGAAGAGATGACAAAATACCTAATTTTACACTAGACACATTCTTAATCTCCTGCTTTACTGTTAAAACCAAGCTTTGTAAATCTGCCTCGTTTGCGTGATGTGCTGGCAAAACAAACTCTATGACATATTCAACATCACTTTCAATACTTCTCATATATATAGCTAAACAACTAGTTATTCCGTTCACACGTGCATGAGAACCCATAGGGTATATGTCCTCATCGAGCTTTGTTATATCCTCACAAAAACATAAACCACACGATGACATTGATTTTCCAACAACTCCTTGGGATTTAAGCAGGTGTCGTTCTCTGCATGCTTCATGGAAACCCCACATGTTCAAGTCTCGAACGTAGAATGGTAAATCATATGTTGACATGCAGGTTTTTCCTATACAATTTCTGTTAAAGCTACTACAGCTCCGCTCTAGGTTCCCAGAACTAGCTACAACACTACTGAATCCAGATAGAGCCCAAGTCTGAGCTAAAGGTATATTCTGAATATCACATATTGAGTTTAAGGCTAGGAAGATTTCATCCAACTCACTTTGCCTTCTTGCATATAAGCTAGGATTCTCACTTGCATATAAGCTAGGATTCTCAAACACGTTTGGAGACTTCAGATTCTCTTCCTGCCAATATTGAAAGAAAAAATTCATGGGTATGAAGCACATAAATTACATGCATGTATCAAATGAAAAAAATTAAAGATATGGTAGCAACCTTTAGTGCTCTTGAAACTTCATGAACCTCAAAAGCGTAATCAACATAAGTTGATGATGTTATGATTTCAATTACACCAACACAGCAACCACTGTCAGGATCTAATACCGGCAAATTAATATATCCATGATTACTACATTGTCTGGTTGGTAAGTTATGAACATCCAAACTCCATTCTGGCAACTTTTGGCGATAAACGCGACCAGGCGGGCCAAGTTCTTCCCGGTGCTCCCCGTCCACAACAAACATACGCTGCTCAGACTCGAGCCTATACAAGTAAAGGACTTCATTAACTGCACCAAGACCAAAAGGTTGGTCCAAAGTCGTTAGCAAGCAGCGCTTGCGGACAGTAACTGGTGACCAAAACTGAACAAGCACATGTGGATCACGGAAACTCAAATTTGAAAGTGCATGTGTGATTTTTTCCTTTATTATCTGTGGGTCTATAATATTTTGATCATCCAACAGCTTAGAAAAACCTGTGAATACATAAATCACGGTAAGGAAACAGATATATTTTAACAAGAACTAAAAAGTCAACAGAAAAAGTCAACACAGAGTAGAGAGAAAATTTGTTGTCAACTTTTTTGAATGAATATACAGCGAATACAATGTTTTATATATACAAAAATGGCGATTTGCACAAGTCAAAGCGAACAGACACTCAAAACATTGTCTCCCAATCTCCCATGTATTATCCTTAAGGCGGGGCGCGTGAACTGATAAACTTAGTCAAACAACCTTAAAATTGAATATATGAGCTGGAATTAATAATTATACCACTATTTAATCAGACGTCCAAATCATACATACAGTTGACTTTCACAAACCGTATCACAGAACAAGTCTTCTTATATTATAAACAATAATAAAACACAAGTACGGATTAAAAGTAGTTCAAACAAAAGTAAAAAAGCTTTTTTTGTTTTGTTTGTTTGTTTTAGGGCTACCACAAACATATAAATTGGCAAACAAAGATATTTTTGTATCAAAAAACAAACAAGTTTGATGAAGAAAATCAACACAAATATTTTGACAAGAATTTAGAAGTCAACAGAAAAAGTCAACACAGAGTAGAGAGAAATTTTGTTTTCTGTCAACTTTTGTGAATGAACTCACAGCGAATACAATGTTCTATATACACAAATGAAATTCACGAGATCTAGGAATTTCATAAGACAAGCTCACTTTATGGAAGTAAGTCTAGGACAAAATGTCAATAATAACTCAAGGTGAACAATACTAGTAATGACCGATACCGTGACTTTTTTCTATTACATCAATGAGCAACTTGGATTATTAAGCAAGTAGCTGCAAGTGATTTCATAAGAATATCTACAACTTGAGAGCTAGTAGGCACACATCTAATCACAAAAGATTGTAACTACTAAGAGGTGGCATGGTGGTAAAAAGCTTGTGACTGTCATCACTAAAATATGAGAGGTATCAAGTTCATATCCTACTAGGTGCAAACAACTCTAAAGTGGCCACGCCAACCTTCTCAAAAAGGGGAGGGCTTTACCCAGTTTAAGTTTGTGTGGCGGTGGACTCAAATCACTGTGATTTAGTCAGCCAAAAGGTCAGAAACCATGGTTACCCACAAGAGATTGAACAAAACTATATCACAAATAAAATGTAAGACAATCTCATTGTAAGGCGTCCATTAACGACATACGTGAAATAAGAAAGCATAAGTCCATTAATGACTACGAATGTAATTGGAACTTGTTAAATTTGTTTATGCAATTCTTTTTAGAAAGGCAATTTGTTTATGCAATTATGCATTGTGCATATGCAGTTCACAATAAAGAATTCCGATCCAATTATCACCATTAGTTTCATCTCATCCTCAAATGACCAAAAGGCCTTTTAGCCTAGCGGTATTGGGTGACCTATCAGCCAAGAGGTGGTGGGCCATGAGACATGTGGTGTATTGAGGTGTATATAGTAGGTGATCATCATTCTCAAAATTTACATAAACAATCCCACACCCCTTGAAGTGTAAACATGGCATTACGGCAAAGGGGTGTTTGGGATAGGTTAACAAAAGTGCTTATTAGCTATATAGCTCTAAATTGTATCAAAACACAATGCACAAGATAGTGTTTGGATTTTCCGATTTGCTTATGTTGTATCAAAACGCATAAACGTGATAAATTGTTTCTAGTGTTTAGCCAATTCTCAATTTTGAGATAAGTTTTGACATGAAACATCTTATGAAAAATAATGATGGTAGTGTTTGACGAGCGGCTTATTAGAAACATCTCTATGAAGTTAACGTCCATAAGTTGAGAAGTATAAATTGTTTTGGGGTGTTTCGGAAAGCTTACTTAAACAGCTTACGCTTATGGAAAATGATTGACATGCCTAAAGATAAATGACATGAATCCATTGG
>JARVZY010003083.1:0-26312 GCA_030686995.1 Artemisia argyi | reverse complement strand
CAGAAAATGTAGCAAGAAAGTTGTTAAAGATAGTGAGTTTGTTGATCTTGATGATGATACTACATCGCAATCATTAAGTTATGCTGATCAGTGGAGATGCACCAAGTGCAATGAAGTTGTTAAAGGCATAAAATCAATGTACGTTGCGTTTTCACATGTAAAATTGAAATTTATAAATCTGTTCTTTTGATATAGTAAGATGAACAATATAATCTGTATCAAAATAACTCTTATATAGCTATCGCCTGCAAGTACGTGTTCAAGATGAATCTGGCACGATGTCGCTGTCTCTGTTCAATGATGAAGTGCAGTCGTTGGTGGGTAGATCAGCATATCAACTTTGCGAAAAGTATGGCTTAAAGGTGAATACATTGTAGCCACATATTATGCAATTGAGATTATTGTTTCATGTTGTACTTTTCTCATTTCAATTACATACAAATATGATTTGTAGAGTTCTGAACAACAAGTATTCCCTAATGAAATAACTGGATTGGTTGGTAAAAGGCTTGCCTTCAAAGTGACTATCGATGAATATAATCTGAAGAAGATGTTGCCTGTGTTTACTGTTTTGCGCCTTTCGGATGATGTGGATATTCTGACTGCACTCACCGCGTCTGTTACGCCTGCAAAGGTAATCCCAAAAGTACACTTTGAATGATACTAATGTTAGTTGCAATATACATATTTTTTGGACATTGTTAACCTTATCTTTATTTAATAGGATTCTGAGGCAACAAGTTCTAAGGTTGTTGATGTTTCTGTGTTGGTAAGTATAGAACTATATGAAACATATGCAATAACATAGTAAGTTTGAACACATTCATCTAAACTCACAGCTAATATTTGCAGGATCTGGAATCCCAAACCGATGAAAATGTGACGCCAACAAATGTGTTGAAGAGTACCGCAACAAGTCCTCCAAAAAGCAATAGCGGTAAACGGGCTTCTCCACTGGAGCCAGATTCTGAGTGTTCTAAGACCAAAAGGCAGCTTGTGGATATAAAAATGGGGAAAAAGCAATGAATATGTTCCAAACATTTATCTTGGAGGCTTGCAATAATTTGAGTGAACCCAGTTATGGACTGCGAATATTTATCCAAAACAGATTGCATATTCATTATGCATAGACACATTTTGAACATTGGTTTTTTCTTGGGGAGTCCCAATTACTTTTGAGACAATTGGTTGTGGCGTTTGAATTTATCTTTTTGGACATTGTTTTGTTTGAGTTTCTGAATGGGGAGTCCCTTTCAGTTGTGAACGTTCTTTTAGTCTATGCAATTGAAATTTATATGCAGGTTATATATACTAATCATTCATAGATTAGTTATTATCATTCTTGCCTTTGTTGGTTTTTGTAACAGGCACTTACTCTGCAAGTTTAAAGATTGATTCAAGTCAAGCGTACCCAAGGTACGGTTTGCTCAAGATTTATTGGTGAGTAAATGCCGATGAAGAACTACGAGACGTTGCTTAGTCTTCAGTATAATTATATAGTCAATGGTTTTTGTCTTAGATTTAGGATACCTATTTTTAGACATTGTTGTTTTAAAAATGATTGGGCATGTCCAATTCATTTTGTCAATCTATTATATTCGTTGTAATGTTTTCATCTATTTTTAAATGAAATTCAAACAATTTCTTTTATTTTAGAAAAAGCATATTGTAAAACAAGTTTACATAATCCTTTCCATATTTCACAACCTCAAAACTATCAAATCTTTGTGTAATATAAAACCTTAAATGTGTATAATTTGTTGCTAAAGTTATATTATTCATTAGTCGACATAATTAATGAAATTGCTTCATCAATATACTACCTTTAAAGTTTATATATTACTTCTATATTTATACTACTCATTACGCTATATAAATTCTCAATGTAATCTCATTTTTTCACAACACCATACACAACAAATGCCTTTACGCTTCAACAATGGTAATCGTCGGATTATGGCTTACAAGTAAGTTATAAAGTTGTTATCTTAAGTGTTTGTCATATATTTGATTTTGTTATCTTATGGTCATTGTTGAAATTTCTTTAGTGAATTTGGTGAAGCTCCTCCTACCATTGATATATGCATTCACCATGGTGGTAGAGTTGTAACTACAAATGTTCTTTACGATTATTGGGGAGGCGATGAACTTATGACCCGTGCGAAGATCCATTTGGAAAGATGACTATGGTTTTTGGTGGTGACTTTAGGCAGGTTCTACCCGTTATCCCAAAAGGTTCTCGGGAAGACATTGTTACTGCTTCTTTGAGAAAATCTTACTTGTGGGACTTCTGCAAAGTTCTTAAGTTGACTGCCAACATGGGGCTAACCGTGGGATCTCGCCCTGAAGATGTCAACGAGATACGGGAATTTGCAGATTGGATATTGAAAGTAGGAGACGGGGAGCTTGGAGAACCAAATGACGGAGAGGTTTCCATAGACATTCCACATGAAATTTTGATAGATGTCGCTGATGACCCGGTTCAATCTATTATTGACTTCACTTATCCAAACCTTTTGGATAACATAGATGATGCGACGTACTTTCAAGAAAAAGCAATCCTTGCTCCAACTAATGAAGTCGTGGACAACATAAATGAACATCTGTTGGACAAATTTCCTGGTGAGGAAATGGTTTATCTTAGTTGTGATAGCGTTGACAAAACTGAACGTGGTGCAGGCATTGATCAATCCATATTCTCCCCAGAATTTATCAATGGATTGAAGTTCTCAGGTGTTCCGAACCACAGAATTGCTTTAAAAGTTGGAGTCCCGATTATGTTGTTGCGAAACATTGATCAATCCAATGGACTGTGTAATGACACAAGGCTGCAAGTTCTTAAGTTAACGAGAACTTCTATTCATGCACGTATCATTAACGGAACCAACTTTGGGAAAACTGTAATAATACCAAGGTTGAGAGTTACTCCGTCCGATAAGCGTTTACCGCTTAAGATTGTCAGGAAGCAATTTCCTATTTCAGTCTCATTCGCAATGACCATTAACAAAAGCCAAGGTCAATCGTTATCAAAAGTTGGTTTGTACCTCCCCCGACCCGTTTTCACACATGGTCAGCTATACGTTGCTGTCTCAAGAGTTAAAAGCAAAAGTGGTTTGAAGGTTGTCGTCTGTGATCAAAATGGAAATATGTGTAAAACTACTACGAATGTCGTTTACAAAGAAGTACTTGAAGGTCTTTGAAGAATGTGTTATCAAGTCTAATAACATTGGTATATTTATTTGTATGTTGTAAACATATTTTTTCTTTATACAATGTTTAATATTCCCTTAATATTAGAACCATGTATCCCTGTTTGTGCATATAAGTAGACTTTATACACAGTTTAATTATATCAAAACCATGCATTTAGTACAAGTAAAATGACATTGTTAAAAATATCAGACGTAATCAAAAACAAGACATGTACAACACAATTATGCAATAATCTCTAATTTTTAGCCAAAAATAAGGTAATGCAGGAAACTAAATTTTCGACAATTAAAACTTTGAAAAACAAACATTAAATGCTAATTGAGTCTTCCAAAATTCCCTCCTATGATTATCAATTCACATTTACATTTTTTAGACATCAATCCTTTCCATCATTAAACATGAAACGTTTTGAATTCCAAAATCCCTTTTTAAAACGCCTTGACATGAAGCACAAATCACAAATCATTTCTTATCAAAACTTCCAATAAAAGTCTGCACAAAAAGATCATCAACAATGTCAGGAAACAGAAAGAGGTCGATAGGTTCTTCAAGTAACACAAAATCAAAGTATGTTAACAGTTTCGTTTTGTACAGATTTGCTCTTATATTTTTCATGAAGTTTTATAATGTACTAATACAATGTTTCTTTGATTTCAGGAAGAAACGTGTTAAGAAAGGTTTACATCTTCTTCTACTTAATATGTCATTAATACTCTGAGTTTAAAATTTTTAAAGATCGAATGCTATGTGTAGGTGAAGAAGAGCAATGGGATGTGAATTTTTATTTGAAGTGGTGGGAAGCAAAAAAGAAGAAAATAGCAGCCAAAAAAGCTTTGCTGCAGCTTGCTAAAGATGAAAGGGAGTTTTCTCGGTTTCGGTCCAAGGCTGTCGATGTTAAAGAGGAAGATGAAGCCTCTGATGTTGATTTGGATGGGCTGTCTTATGAAGATGCTCATTTGGCCTTTGACATTGAGAAATCTCCTAAGTTAGATTAGGTTTCAAGATGTATAATTTTTTTCTTTTATGTACCCTCTTTTATTTATTTTAATGAAAAAAACTTCAAGGTTTTGTCCAGTATTTGTTTTCATACATTTCTTCAACAAAGCACATTAGATAATAGGAATTATATGTTCTTTTATATTAACAAGTACTTGCACAGTCTAAACAAATGAATGGTACTTAAATTCACAGCATGTATATATTCTAACAAATGTTTGCTTAGGGTCGGATTGGTACTTGCTACAAACAAATGAAATCCGTTTGTATCAAAGCATTTTGTTAATGCTGCAAACAACATTATAACAAGTGTTTGGATGTACATGTAAGCACAAATAACTTGAAGTGTACAAACCATGTATATAAAAAGATTGAAGTTGAATTATTTATTTGTATACCATGATTTTATTTGACATGGAATCAGATTGTACAAATATTAATATAAACTCATCTAACTAAATATTAATACAAATATTTGGTGTTAACAAATGAAATCATAATGTATCAAAGCATTTTGTTAATGCTGCAAACAACATTATAACAAGTGTTTGGATGTACATGTAACCACAAATAACTTGAAGTGTACAAACCATGTATATAAAAAGATTGAAGTTGAATTGTTTATTTGTATACCATGATTTTATTTGACATTGAATCAGATTGTACAAATATTAATATAAACTCATCTAACTAAATATTAATACAAACTAATTATGTTATGCTAATTTATTTAAAAAAAAAACAAATTAGAAAATAAAATTTATTCAACCATATTATAAATATTTTTAATATAGATAGATCATAACACATTTCATGATAAACATTGACAGTTAATGTCTTGAGCAATTACATTCTCCAGGAACACACGTACATGTTCCTTGACAAACTGGACAGTAACAATCATCGTCCTCATAAGGTTCTGTATAACCGCAATTCAACCAATGAATATCATCTAACCATTTATTTTTTGTTTTACCACTCAACAAATCGGCATCATCTTTTGTTTTGTTCTTCTTTTTCTCCAAATCTTTAACTTCTTGTGACTCAGTATCAACAAGATCAGAAATAGTTCTCTTTTTTGAATCATTAATTTGCAATGCCACATTTACAGCAGGAAACTGCAAATGTAAATTCTTCACATTTTCATTCTCAAAAGCTATGTTATTCATGGAATCAACTTTCTCATCTTTGACAACTTCTTTCATATCATTTGCTTTCTCTTCATCGATTTGATTTGTACGGTCCAAGGTATTATCCAACTCCAACAAACAACTATGCACATACAAATAATTACAACAAACATCAAAAGTATTAATTATCTAATAACACACAACAATACCAAATTATACTTATACAAAATATATCGAAACAACCATAATTAAAGTTAATTTATTTGATAGTCTCACCGTTATTGTATAATCATAAAAAACTTTGGGATAATATTTTAAATATAAAACATTCATGTTTAATTTTTGTCGAACATCAATCAATGGTCATAACAACATAGTTATAAGATTTATGTTTATTGTATATAATTATCACAATATAGAATCAACACTGCTTAAAACTTAAAAGAAATTACCTTTTTTTATCCATGAAAATACTTCTTGATAAAATACGTACTTTTTTTTACAACAATTTATGTGCATTTGGTATATATATACACGATAAATGTAAAATATCTTTTTAATTTACAGCCCATAAAAAGCCCACTTATAAGTCCATTCACTTACTAATCTTTTCAAATATGTCATGCAATCTTCATCTTATTATACATCTTCTTTAATAAAAATTTTCATAGTTTACATGATCACAAATATGTCAATGATATATATTTAATAAATAAATTAAGCACTATAATTAAATTTGTAAAGGCAATTATGACACCGATTTTGTATACTGATGGAGATACTTTTAAGTATATTATAATTATTTTCACTTATTTTTGTCAAGGCATAATTAGCATTGATGGTGTCTTAATCGTTTGAATGATGCATTATAGCTTGATTTCATTTATTTTGGGTAACAATATCAACATATTTTCCCATGTAAGTCTCCTAATTTTTGAATTCGAATTTGATATTTTGTTAGAACCCTAAAATTATAGGAGTGAATCCCATGGGATTCATTGGTTGCCTTTTTTATATTTTGTATTATGAAATAAACGTAAACACTAAATTAGTGCCTATATAAGCACCATTGGAGTAGGCTAAGCTGCACACATCTCCATTTGCAACGCTTATTAGTCATAGTGTCAAATTCAATTTCTATGAAAACAAATGAAAGATATAAAATTTCAAACACTATAATAGATTAATAGCTTTGCAACCTTAATTTCAGTGTTGCAAACATACTAAATAGAATAAGGTCCTTATTGATCTCTTCATAATTTTTACATATTGAAGCAAGTAAGATTTAAATACAAACTGTGTTTAACTATATAACTAATTTCATTATTGCAAACATTCTAAATAAACTAATTTCATTACAAATTTCCAGATATTAAGAGTATCTTACTACAATTACTTATATAGTCCTACTAATAGTACTTATATCATCCAAAATATTAACCATATTAAGTTAACCAAAGATATTAATACGAAGCCCATGATTTGTATATCAGTTAATCACAAATCTTCTAATATGTCATGATCCATATTGTATATTTTCTTTTATATGTATTATTGCTACTTTCTATATGTTTTTCATAATGTTAGTCAACACTTTTTCCGTTTTATATCATTCTTACAATTTACATGAACTCTTACCAACAATTTACTTTTTTTTACTTCATATTTAGCCGGACATGAACTACAAATGGATTTCAAATCTGTTTGACGTTAACTACATACCTTTGCTATTAAACCCATTTACTTGGTGGACGATATCATTCATGCACGTTTATTGAATAAGTCACGTATTTTCGTACCTGATGCTCAGATTTGTACACATCATCTTAATGGACTTTTATTTTTTTAAATCGTCATTTATCGTCATGCAACCTTCGAAAATCTTTCATTATCTATTGGTCATTTTTTAGGGAACATGTACACGTTTATTTTAAACTTATCATCTCATTTAAATATTTCTTTAAAAACCCCGTGAATCCACGGGTCTTTAAGCTAGTTAAAAATAAATAGTACTACCTACGTCCTAAATTTATTGTTCACTATTAAATTTATTAGTGTTTCTTCTTAAATTTTGACTTTCAATGGTATAAATTTTCATCAAGTATTATATAACAAAAAATATATATTTATGGTCAAAGTTGAACTATTTTGACTTTGAAAATTCAAACTGGATAATAAATTTTCACAATGCATACTCTTTTTGGAACCGGGTTGTTATCAATTTCAACAATCTTTCAGAAAGTTGAACTATTTTGACTTTGAAAATTCAAACTGGATAATAAAAGCTTCAAGTCTGTCATTTGTGTTGTATGTCTTTTTCGTATCGTATATGTTATTTGTGTTGTATGTCTTGTTTTCATATTGTATTGTAATGTTTTCTTAAGGAATTGAATTTATTTAAAAGAAACATACTTAACAGAAATACTTAAACGTTACATAAACATTACATAATCATAAATTCAAAACGATACGAAATTAAAACATCACATAAACCTAACTTCAGTTGTAGTCCGGGTGATCCCAGGTTTGAGAGTTGTTTGAGTCGTAACCGTCGTCGTAAGGATCAAAGCTCGCCAACCTCTCAGCTTTCATCCTGCTAAGCTCACGCTCTTTTTCAGAGTTCCAGCCACTATCATCAACAACTCTTGGTGCATATGAGCTTGATGCACCTTTCTGTTGTTGTTGCTCAACCATAGCAGCTTCCACATTTTTTTCATAACTCTAACGAATCTTGTTTGATTTTTGGGCATGTATCTGACTCACACAGCCCCTCAATTTTCTCAACAACGGCATGATCTTTGCGATATTCATCGTACAAAAACTGGTTAATCACAAATTTTATGTCGTCAGAGATGTGATTGCACTCTGAGTATTGTGTTCTCAGTTGTTGTTTGAGTGCCTTTGCGAGCTCAAACTTGTTAATAACTTCGACAATAGCCTCTTGTCGAGTCGTGTCGTCTATCTCAGCCTGTTTTCTAACATATTCTTGAAGTTGTTCGACGGTATGAGGGAGTTTGTTGCAAGCCATTTTTTTTTTTTTTTTTTTTTTTGTGTGAATAACATAAGTTTTGTGGTATTTATAATGGTTTAAAAAAGTTTTATTTTGAAAAATTTATAACCGTTTGAATATAAAACGGTAACTTGCAATTTTTTTATTTTTTTATTTATTTTTTTTATTTTTTGTTTCAAACCAACTGCTAGTAGTTTTGGGGGTGGTTTGTAATTTTTTTTTTATTTATTTTTTTATTTTTTTTACACAACAACACATTACAACGCAAGTTGATATACCAACGTACGTTGAAACGCAAGCCCAAAAAAACAAGCTAGGAAATGGTGGTAACGTGTTAACGTGAGTTGTGAGCATGCCACATCAGAATAACGCAATAGATGCGTTATGGCTCCCTTTGCTCTAAGCCTAAGAAGTAGACATGAAGTTAGACCTAATCTATTCATTTAATGACAAGTGTAATACATTTCTTCTATCTCATACTTTTACACCAACCACTTTTTTAAATGCATCAATCAAATTCTTAAGTCTAAATTTAGGTTCTTGTTTTAGGCACACAAATCATTTTTCTTAAAAAAAAAACTCACAAACAGTAACAAACAGAAAACCAAATTCATTTTCCCTCCTTCCTTTTCTTATTCTTCCTATTCATTTTCAATGACAACAACAACCGGAATGCTTCTTCACACTTTCATAAAAACCCTAAACCCAATCCCCAAACACTCCCTAACACACGCACTTACACCTTCCATGTATCCTCACAATCATCAAACCTAACTTATCCTTCATTATCATTATATAAACTACCTAGGGTTTTTATATTGGATAGTTTCAAGGTTTTAGGATGTGGATCAGGTGATGGTTATCAAGTTAAGGTGAAGTCAACATCTTCAGGTTGTGATGATGTGGCGGAGAAGTCGAATGGGGTGGCAAAAAATTGAGGCTTATGAAATATAACGCCAAATTAAATAAGCTCATAAGCCCACAGATAAGCTTAAACAGACACCTCACAAAAAGAAGAAAAAAAATGATAATAATAATAAAAAGACGCGTTTTAGTAAACATACCTTCGCGTGCCAAGGTGGAGGGCCATCATGGCGGCCTTCGCGTGATATTTTATTTTATTTTATTTTTGTGTGCAGGACTTAAGTCCTGAAGCTGAAGCTATAAAGAGAGGGAAAGGTGATTCTGGGGAGAAATATTTTATTTTATTTTACTGGTTGTGGTGTGTGAATATATGTGTTTTGAAAGCATTTTCAAATGATAAAGAATATAAAAAATTGAGAGAATGGTAAATGACTATGTTTGGCGCGAAACTTTTTAGAGTTTTTTGAGATGATGAGTGGTAAGTAATGAGCTTTTTGATTTTTATTGTTCGTTTGGCCAAAGAGCAGCAAGCTTTGCTAAATTTTAAGAAAATTCATTTTTCTAATAATTTTTTAAGAATTAAGAAGCTGTGAGCCGTGACTATTGCTCACACCTACTACTCACAACTCACTGCTACTTTTATCAAACACAACAAATGTGCTGTAAATGTTAAGATAATCTTGAGAAAAAAAATAAAAAAATAAAATAAGAGGACTTTAAAAAAGAAAGATATTATTTATAGAATATTCATTTGATTATTATTAATATCCGGTAGTTAATAGCGGTATCCGTTATGAATCCAAACACCCCCAAAAAAATATTCCATTTGGCCCATCTGCTCATATATATAAAACACAGTAACAAACAGAAAACCAAATTCATTTTCCCTCCCTCCCTCCTTGTCATTCATTTTCAATGGCAACAGCAGCCAAAATGCTTCATATTTCCATAACCAAAACCCCTAAACCCAATCCCCAAACACTCCCTAACACACGCACCCACACCTTCCATATACCTTCACAATCATCATCATCAAACCTAACTTCTTATCCTTCACTATCATTATATAATAAACAGAATAAGCTTTTCGGTATATCGGATAGTTTGAAGGTTTCAGGGCGTGGATCACGTGACGGTTATCGAGTGAGAGTGACGTCAGCGTCTTCAGTACCTGAAGGCGCTGACGTTGGTGATCATGAGGTGGTGGCGGCGGCGGAAGTGGTGGAGAAGAAGTCGAGTGGGGTGGTGGACACGGTTGTGCTTGGGTTGTTGTTTGCTGTTTGGTACTTGGCCAATATTTATTTCAACATTTATAACAAACAGGTAATACTTTTTTTTTTTTTTTTTTTTTTTTTTTTTTTTTTTTTTTTTTTGAATTTATTATTCTGTTTGATGTTTACATGTTTACACAGGTCAAATTTTGAAAAGTTTGTGTTTAAAAAATAATAATAATAAATAAAATAATAAAAAAATAAAAATAGATACAAAAGATAAACAAAATTGGACAAGTTAGATACAATTTTGTTTGTTATTATCCATATATGGTAATCAAGTCGTATTTGAGTGTGTGCAACTTGCTAAAAAAAAGTGTGTGCGATCACATAAGTCCTTTTAATTTTTCGGTCCTAAAATTTTACCACAATACTAGAAAAAATAAAACTGGTAAATGGAGGAGATTTTCCTTCTTCACGTTACCCGGGGAGGCTTTTGACTTAATGTATGCATAGAGGTATTCCTGTGACCGTTTTCATACACTTCCCTCCTTGCAACCCTCAAATGTGTACGTAGTGAGGTTTCAACCCTAAACCTCTTGAGAGGAGATCAAATACATTACCACTAGTCCATTTGGTGGTACGTGGTTAGTTTATGTAAAAAGTTAAAACATGAAAAATCATATATATGATCAGAAGAACATATTTAAATTGAAATACACTACTAAGAGCACAAAGTGTCCTAACACAACATCGGGACCTGTGTGGTAACGTCGACTTTTTGGAGATTTAAAGCCGAAGAAACCTCTCCATATCATTGCTACATATGCTTATATTACATGTATAGAATAGAAAATTATGGTGTATCTGCTCTGCACTGTTTGCACAAATCTTTTATAAAGTTTGTTTTCATTAAGATCAAATTACTCAAGACCTTGTAAAGTTTGTCACAAGTCCTTTAGAAATCCAAGGATGCCCCTGATAGTTATATGCATATAAAAACGATATGTTCTCGAATTAGTTGTGGAGTTATGTTGATTTTACTTGTTGTGTATTGATTGAGCGTATAGCTGTTTCAAATCATGTATTGTACTGAAATTTTGGGGGAACTTCGTAGGATCATTTTCTTTGTTACTTTATTTCTTTCGATTGCATGTTAAAGTGAAAAAATTGGCCATGATTGGTTTTGCCAATTAGTATTTGACACATGTTTTGGTTTGAATAGTTGAATATCATTTGCCTGACTTTTTTTCATGGATAATGGATGGAAGTTAAAAAAATTTAGGATAATTAGACTACTTTTCTCCTTTTTATCATCTTATGAATGTATAATCTAATCATGTGATATAATATAGAAAGGCATATAGTGTGCTAGAAAGGCAGGAGGGCCCTCACCATGACTAATTTTGCAAAATGAAGCAACTCTTTTTTCATCTATTAAAGTTTTAGTGTTCAAGAGGTCTACAAATTTTGAAGGAACTCGGCAAAATAAAATTACGTACTTTGTTGTGAGTTTATAGAAACCGTTCACTGTAAGTTTAAGTGAGTTTATAGAAACCGTTCACTGTAAGTTTAAGTATGCTAATTAATGTAAGTCTGAAAACGAGAAGTATGTAATCCATGATTGGTTTCACCAATAGATATCTAACAGATGTTTGGACTTTTGGTTTGAAAAGTTGAATATTATTTGCCTGACTTTTTCATTGAATTAATAGATTGAAGTACACTGATCATTGGCTAATTAGTACTTTTGTAGACTACTTTTTCTCCTAAAAATATAGAAGGCAATTTAGTGTTCTAGAAAGGCAGGAGGGCCCTCGCCAAGTCACCGTGACTATTTTTGTAATATTAATGTTCTTTTTTCACGGATATGTAAATTTATAGTGGTCTACTTTGTGACTATGACACAGGGCCACCAAAATCCTTGGAGGGCCCTTTTATAATGGCACTGTATTTGTAGTGGGGAGTGCATAAATTGACACCTGATGTACAATAAAGGATATATCAGGCCTGGTAGTTGTCAAGTAGTTCAGGCTACCCACCAGCTTTGAATGCATGAAATGATTTGAAGATACTTCCCTGACAAAAAAACATTCCGCTGGGCTCATAAGTTTGTTTCAGGTTATAGTCTATACAATGATCGAGTGACTCAGCTTTACACAATTCTGAAGTACAATAGCAAAAGAATTGTTCTAATGTAGCTGTTTTGGCCTCAGGAGCAAATCCCTCGTCATACTCAATGGCATAATATTGTTTGTTACCTATCACATTAAGTTGAGCCTTATAACTATCCAAGAAGCCATTATATCGAAGTTCAGTTGAGAAATGTAACTTACACCTGATGGTCTTTACATGAGGTGGACATTGAGTTGGAAATAAATGTTTCTAAACAGAACGCATTCCTGAATATACAGTTTTTACTAGAGCTAAGAGCATAGCAAACCAAACATTTGTGGTTTAATGTCTAAGAGGGCAGTCAACAAGACAAGCACAACCGTAACTATGTAGATGCGGGTAATAGTGATACTTATGATCAAGACAATTATAAAGAGAGCCAAGATTTAGAGTCTAAGAGGGCAGTCAGTTGATAAGATTAACTTCTGCAAATGAAGCTTCAATTCAAATTAAGTATAACTAAATATTGAAATAACAATCAAAATATTTAGTTGGCAATAAACTTATTAAAAGGGTCATAGATTCTATCATTGCACGCTATAATGTCTATGATCAGAAGAATAAAGGCAGTTTATCTCAATCCATGTTTACAGGTTCTGCAAGTTTTCCCACATCCATTGACCATTACTGCAGCTCAGCTTGCTGTTGGGACTTTCATTATATTTTTGACATGGGCTTTAAATCTTCATAAATGGCCGAATATCAACCGTGCTCAGGTATGCATTGATATGAAGAAACTGATCACACTGATTTTTTGTTATATAATTGAATTTTCTTGATCCTAATGTAGTTACTTACTGGCAGCTTGTAGCAATCATGCCATTGGCTGTAATGCACACGTTAGGCAATTTTTCGACAAACATGAGTCTCGGAAAAGTTTCAGTTTCTTTTACAAACACAATCAAAGCAATGGAACCGTTTTTCACAGTTATACTATCTACCATCTTTCTAGGAGAGGTTTGTTTCTATCTAGCTCCATGCATTCTTTTCTTATACTTCTTTTTATTTCATTTAAAAGTTGTATTACATATTGGCCCATGTAACTAATGAATACTATCTATTTTTCACTGACAGATACCCACACCATGGGTATTGACTTCCCTTGTACCAATTGTTGGTGGAGTGATACTTGCATCTCTGACTGAGGTCTCGTTTAATTGGTGAGGACCTAAAGTAGACATTCAGTGACTTACTTTTTCCTTTGTGTTTGTTGGTTTCGGGTAACCAAAAAAATAACTAAAGATTAAAAAAAAAAAAATTAATCCATTTACCTAGGAATGGGTCAATGAGTCTATTTTTAGTGCATACAACTTCCTAAAGCTTATTTGCTCTGTGCAAAAAGGTTGGATTAATATGGTAACAGTATAGTATTCTGTAATCATATTTGGTAGAGTTTTTATATACACCATTTGGTCAAAACTATTTCTGGGTCAACCCAACCCAACCCGTTTTGACTGGTACAAAATTTTGCCTGATTAAGCCAAACCTGGTTTAGACCAGTTACCCTACCCACATAATATGTTACATTCATAATCAGCTAAAGAAGTTAAAATCTTATTTACTGTTATTGCTTGTTAGTCAATTAATGAATAATTCAGTCACTATCCTGGATTTTTCTTTATATTCTGACATCTTGCATTTGTATAACAGGCCTGGATTTTGGAGTGCAATGTCATCTAATCTAGCAAATCAATCGCGTAATGTTCTGAGCAAAAAAATTATGGGTAAAAAAGAGGTAATCTCCGCTAAATTTTCTTTGTGTTTGACATCATCTCAATTGGTGTGGTAATACTTACATACCAGTTTTAAACATCATATTTACAGGAATCATTGGACAACATTACTCTCTTCTCAATCATGACAATTATGTGTTTCTTGTTGTTTACCCCTGTTGCATTGTTCGTGGATGGCGTCAAATTTACACCAGCTTACCTGCAATCCGCGGTGAGTGTTAATGAGATTCAGATATTTATTTGCTACTTTCAATTTTGAATTTTGAATCGCTGGTGTATACTGATAACATCAACCGTAGAGGACGCATAATGGTTTGTTGAGTGATGGGTCAATACTTCATAACGGGCTTGTGTATCTGATCATTAACTCTCATCTTTATATTTCCAGGGATTAAACGTCAAAGAGGTCTACATTAGGTCTCTTCTTGCTTCAATCTGCTTTCACGCATATCAGCAGGTAATCTTCTAAGTGTTTACAAACCACTAAACAGACCAGATCACGAATACTACAATAAGAAGGTTACAAAATATTAATTTGCACAATTATAATACAAAGGCTGTCAATTGATTTGGATCATTATATATCTAAGTCTCCGTATGCCTGTTATTACTGAGAGTGCAAACTATCAAAGTTTTATGAAGTTTTAGTTTTGAGTTCTGCTTCACAACTTGAATTATTAATGGGGTTGATAGCCTCTAACACCGTCAAATGGATACTTCACATCTTGAAATCCGCCTATGACGTATTCTCGATAAATATAACCTCCTAAATTGTTATTATTGTAATATTATAGTTTTTCAATCACATTTGGACATTTATTGTTTGTAAGATGAATCCTGAGAGTTTTCCATACACGTGATAACAGAAGCTGGCTAAGTGTAAATACTAACATGAGTTCATTACACAGGTTTCTTACATGATACTAGAAAGAGTATCTCCGGTTACACATTCTGTGGGTAACTGTGTGAAACGTGTGGTAGTCATTGTGGCCTCAATCTTCTTCTTTAGCACACCTATATCACTTACGAACTCCATTGGTGATTCTCTTCTCATGTCTTAAGTACAATTTACCACTATACCCCTCTTAAGCTAATTTGAAATGTAACAATAACTGTCAATACATCTGATCCAGGCACTGGAATGGCCCTTGCTGGAGTATTCCTATACTCACAGGTGAAGCGCATCAAACCCAAAACTGTGTGAAGCTGTTCTAACTTGTCAATGATAAAATTTGAGCCGTATAAAATGTTTTTGTGAAGCCATTTTTGGTAATAGATTCTGTGTATGCTAGAAGACAACATACCCCATGGTAGATACTCTTCGAGTAACATCTTGTCGCACAAGATTGAGATTATAATTTTCAGCCCCTTGGTGAGGCGTCAATAACTTTACCACCATTTTTTAGTTGATTTGAAGGTTTTTGGACCACTGAACACGTGTCTTTCTAAACTTGAATACAGTAATACACAATGGTATATTTGCAAACTTTTATTGAACTAAAATAAAAAGCATAATGTTCAATCTTTATGCAACATATCATATTATTTTTAGTATATATAGAGCATCCATGATCACTTCATTTATCAATCATCCTTTATTCAATTATTTAGATAACCAAAAGTAGTATATTCATTTTAACCAACATCAGCTAGAAATCAATTTGTGATATCATCTCCATCAAATCAAGCTGTTTCTTCTCGTCAAGCAATGAGCCACTGCTATCATCTTGAAGCAATTTCTCATCAAGTGCAAACTCAGGCATTTCGTTAAAATCAAAATCAGGCACCAACCTATCACTCGAGTCAAACCCATATTGGTTTAGTGATGATGATGATAGTTTAACGAGCTTATTTTTATTCACTGATGATTTCCCACGTGGCAAGTTCAAGCTTTTGATGTAGTTTTGGAGGATGGGGCTCGGTTTAGGCCACTTGGAACGACATTTACGCTTTGTGTATTGTCTTCTTTTTGTTGCATTCCAATGGTTCTTGATTGAGTTTTCGGTTCGACCAGGCAGTTTCTTTGCAATTTCTGACCATTTGTTGCCTACTTCTGCATGGGTTGTAATCAGTATCCTATCTTCTTCTTCTGTCCAAAAATCCTTCTAATAATCGGAAATGAACACGCACACAATGAAAAATGTTATTATTTAAACAAAAGGATGCATTTGATCAATAAATATTAGAGAGCGAAATGAACATTTTCGTAAAAGAGAGCTAAATAAAATTGTAAGATCAAACATTAATTGTTCCACATATGTTATCCTTAGGGCAAGACGTTTCTTCCACATAAGATCAAAGAGAGATTTGATACATTCATTCCCTATTCTCGTAATATACTTCGTATCATAAATTAAGGTTAGAAACACAGATTTGAGTCTTTGAACATTATAATATCATGTTTTTCTTTTGTTCAAAGTAACGACTAAAAATGTGAGAAATATTTTGCAGCAAACAAAATGAAATAACGCTGTTATGCTCAGTATAACCATTACTAATCTTGTAAAAAAATACACTTAGGGATTGTTTAATGGTGTTTTGACCTTGACATTGTATGTTGAACAATATTAAATCATAATCAAAGAATTTTAATAATTAAGATTTAAGAATATGGAAATTAACCTTGATGTCAGGCCTGAGATGGTTATGCCATCTTTCCCTACATTGCTTCCCAATTCTTCCTTTCAACATTTGAGCAATATATGACCATTTTCTCCCCCCATGCTTCTCCACCAATTGCTTTAGAACCCTACAAACCCCCAGCAGTTTACATAATATAACACCAGCAGAAAGAAAATTAGAAATGAAAATCATCGGATATTAGCACGAAAGAAAGTCGATGATTGTTCATTTCTGTCACCATGCATTGTTCGACTACTCCATGTACTTGGCTTTTTCTCAACACTCGAGAAACACACATGAACATTTACTGAAGGCTTTTGATTTACTAGAAAAAGGTTAAGTGTAGGTATCAAGAAGTCACCCTAACAAGTTCCAACTATTTAACATATTTTGGTACATACGATCAAAAACTATAGTGTATTTATATGATTTTCTCAAGCTGGCTCTTGTAAGTTGTTAGTTAAAAGAAAAGATATGCCAAAAATGATTGTCGAACGCTTAGATCAATAAGTTGAAAGACACCAGTAATATGAAATACCTTGAGAACTCTTGGAATGATTGTTCAAGAGTATGTGACCATTTTATGATAATCTATGGTATCAACCTATAGGGCCGTCTCATGAATTCTAGAAATTTTTGAGGGCTCTGAACGAAATTACAAAATGAGGCCTTTCGAGAAGGAATGTTATATATAAAGTGTCATTGTTTATAAGATACGGAGTATAATGCAATTAGTTATCTAATAGTTCTAACATATTACTTATTTAAGATATTTTTTCATCTAAATACTATTTTCTTTGTGGAAAATATGTGTACGCATGCGTATAATTATTATCGGGACAAATTTTGGGGCCCTGAGCGGTCGCTCACCTTACACACCCTCAAAGACGGCCCTATCAACCTATTATAACTTTTAGTCTTTTACGTTGATTATATATACTACTATACAAATTGCAACGAACAATGGGGGATGAAAGCTACATATGATCAGTCGTTAGTTTTATAATGTTAATCAATATTTCTATGAGAAGGATCTTAAAAAAAATATAATGTTACTATTGTTTTGTGTTACCTATCTTCTTCTTTGGTCCATTGTCCCTTTGATGAATGTGTCATAGTTTTCCTTCTGCATGAAATTCCAGTACTTTTCTTGATACCAGCAGCGTTTTCACCAGTCACACAAGATCCTTCATCTGGTGCAAAAAATTCCACAGGTTTAGTCTTTTGAGTCAGGTCACCATGATGGTCCAAATCTGATACACCCACAAAGCTTTTGCCCATATGTGTCATACTCCCACTACCTGCATATACATGCATCATTTCACAACCGTTTTCCACTTCAAACGACTTAAACTCAAGATCACCCGACCCATATGAAAATGAACCAAATGGGTCATAGCCAGAAACATGCATCCCATAATCCGGGTGAAAAGGTGGACTCGTTAGAGAGAAATTATTGTCAAGTTGGTGTAAGTCATGAATAGGAAAATCATCTTCAGTTTCAGCGTCGGGTTCAGGTTTTAAGTGGTGGCTTGAGAGAAAGAGTGATGGATCGTCTTTGAAAATTGTTTGAAACTCCATGAGGGAACAAATATTGATCCAGATTACTCTCTTGTTATTTCTGTTTTTTGTTGTTACGTACTCAACAATAGAGTAATTAAGGGGGAGCATTAAAGTTTGTATTTATTATTTATGGAATGTATTAGCTAAGGATTAGGCCTGATCAACTTATGACATATTGAATTTAGCTAAATTTGCTTCACACCTTGCTTTTGTATGCTACATTTCTATTTCCTGGTCGCATCCATGTTAAACAGTTTTTTGATGGAGCGTAGTCGCGTAGACACATAATCTTGAAAAAACCGGGGCTTAAACATGAGATCGACTTACAGTTTTGCTTTGTTTGATCTTAACTCGTGAATCGAAATTTTTGTTGGAAACTATCAATCTATATGGAAACTTGTCAATCTTTTACAAAGTTGATTATTCTTTGCTTCAAGCGTATATGTAACAGAGAACTCAGAGTGACCTGATTAATGGATACTCACCTACAAATAATGACATATAAGAAGACAAAAATTCCAAACCTTTATTACCAAGGTTATTTGTGCTCTTTATAATGTGCTAAGGGAAAAATGTGAAGTTTTTTTGTAGTCAAGTTTCCTTTATAATGACAATCAACGGGCAAGTCATCTCATGATCATGAGACACCTAAGGCCGTAAATGAACCTCGCGAACACGAACATAGATTTGTTCATGTTTGTTTATTTAGTTTAAACGAGACAAATAAATGGACACGAACGTTTAAACGGACAAATATGATAACTCGGCATTTCAATCGATCCTTCCAGGTTTTCTACTGGCCATACTTAACTTTATCCACTCTTTCTTCACTTGCTAGGGTTCTTGCTCATGTTCGTTCATTAAGAAATTTGATTGTTCGTGTTCGTTTAGGTTCATTCATTAAGAGATTAAACAAACGTAAACGAACGAACATAATGAACGTATAAAAACAAACAAAAGATATAAAAAATATTGTGTTTTATACATGTTCAACTATTTGAGTGTACCAATTTTTAAAGATATAATAAAAATATATGATATACGGCCATAAATAAATAAACAAACATTAACGAACGTATAATCGGGATGTTCACAAATATAAATGAACAGACGAAACTTTTATATGTTCTTTCATTTAACTAAACGGACATAAAATCTTGTTCATATTCGCTTTTTTAATAAATAAACACATAAACGTTAAGTTCATTTACAGCTCTAAACATACGTAATTAGAGTTGTATCATATATTATTCTACCCCGGGCATTATATTTGAGATTTTTCTTAATAGTACCATTTGAAAAACATTAGTTTGTTGAATTAAGTGTAAATACTAAATACCATTGACAAATGTTAAAGAATTAATATGTTGACATTGAATGTGTAATTAAACTGCATATAACCGATGTCCCTTTGTGCATTGTTCCCCACACAATAAATTCAAAATAAGAAGTCTTTAATAGTAAATGAGTATTAAAAAAGTCAACACAGAATTTATACAAAACATTTAAACTACATATAGAAAGAAAAAAATATCCAACAAAATTGCACATAAGCACAAATGTATTGCATGGAGCCGGTGAACTTAGAGTTTGCGCTAACAATTTATAATAGCAAACTCGATTCAGCATATGTTTTGATCTCGTTTCTTCTACACAAACTTGAATCAAGTTTAAATATGAATGGTACGCTTCATAAGTTCCACAAAACAAGTTTTAAGCAATCTTGTTTTATTAAAGTGAGTAACAATGACTACAAATACATGATGGTATTACAAACCTCTTTGCTGGAAAACCTTTCCGGGGTTATGAGGATCAATCTCTGAGTGATGAGGGAAATCAGAAGGCATATCAGGGGCAGTAAGCGAGGCTCCGTTGAATACTTTCAAAATTTCTTCAAACACAACCCTATTCCCATCTGGTGTTAAGTGTAGTCCGTCACTGCAAACACACAGTTTGCAAAACTAGTTAATTTACTTGGTATATTTGCGAAAAGTATATCTACAATATATGGTTAAACATTTTGATGCATGTATAAGCATTCAATCATGAAAGATAAGCAATTAAATTTCAACATTTATTAACCGTGATGGTTAGCTGTCAATTTGATGAATTGCCTATATTATGTTGTCGTTTTGGTAAGGAACCTATACTTTTGGCATGTGAGTTAGTGTGAGGGGGTTGTGTATGAGTGGCGACAATGTCGACCCATATTCTTATAAAACAGGTCAATTGGAGTTATGTTTTATCTTAAACAGGTTATGGGTCAAAGGGAAAACGTTACCAAAAAATAGGTCAATTGGAGTTAGTGTAAGGGGGTTGTGTATGAGTGGCGACAATGTCGACCCATATTCTTATAAAACAGGTCAATTGGAGTTATGTTTTATCTTAAACAGGTTATGGGTCAAAGGGAAAACGTTACCAAAAAACAAAGTGGGTCAAATCAGTCAGAGGTCAAGCGTGTTCAAAGTTAAAACTAGGCTATAGCGTACTTTCAATGCATACAACTTCCTAAATTTCAATATTTTCTGAATAATATCCTATCAAGTACTGTATTAAATAAGAAAAATAGACAAAAAAGTGTTTACTGGGTCAGCCTGGCACTCCCTGACCTATCTCAGAAAGCACTAAAAAATTTACCCATTTCACTAAGAGCTTGTCAGAGCTGCCCCATTTTGCAACCTCAATCAGCATTGAAGCCTGATTTGGATTATCTTCTTGGCTACAGTTTCACAAGGGCATTGAGCCCCAATATAATTTTTTACAATTACTAGATTACAAAAATTCACAGGTTTTATATTTTTCTCGTTTTTTTCCTCGTAACAGGAGCAAATCATTCTTCCAAAAGAACAACTGAAATTCATGACCACATGAGTGAATGATAAAATAGTAGGAATGACCATAGATTTAGACTAATTAATAAACCCTATAGATGTTTCTTTTGGGGCGAAAAGAACCATATAGATGTATGTGTCCAATAATTTTCGCTACATGCAATTGGGTACTGCGTGTATGAGAGTAGCTAAAATCAAGACTCCATATGAAATGTAATTGTAAAGAAGGTAGAATCACTAACTTAAGAAATTTTTTCTGCCAGCCCTCTGTCTCTTGCATCTTGGACCATAAGTTGATTGAAGAAACACCGACTTCCTTGGCTACCTCAACACACCCGGTGGCATAATCTCCTGCAGCTTCATTTGTCCTTTCAGGAAGTTTCATTGCTTTTTCACCATATGAAGATCTGTCAGTCACAAGACACCGATTCTCAAAACGGATATTGTTACTAGTGGCAGCCTTGTGGCAAGATAAGTGGGAGGACTGGTTGGGGAATGAGTCAAGACGGAGTTGGGCTGAAAAAAGTCATTCTTATTATGGGTCAAAACAAGCCAGTGCAATTTGTCTTGGTGCACTAACACAAACTTTTTCCATTTTGTATATATTTACGGTTACAAGACAATATTATTAATATACAACGTTAAGCTTTAAACATATATTTTGGCCGACTTTCAATCCATTTCACCCATTCCCCTTTTACCCACTTTTTATTTGAGCCATTTGATATAAAAAAAACAGCCCGGCTCATTCATCAGCTCATTCATCAGTAAATGAGTCTAAGTTGCCACTTCTAATAAAAAACTGAAATTGAAAATAGCAAGCAATAAGTATTATACACTGCATCTTCTAGGCGCCCTTCCTCGTGAATTGGTGGGGGAGTTATAAGCACAATTAGCATGGTGGGAGAGCATTCCTGCATTAAGATAAATTGAAAACTTAGAAACTGACTACAACTGAAATAAATCAGAAAGTAGGTAAACTGGAAATAATGAAACATTTAATTGGGTTAACCTTCAAATGACGAACGATTTTTCTCAAATTCTCTTTGTATTCTTCAAGGGGAACATGCTGATTTTCACTGGTCCTTCCTTTAAGTGCTGCATCATTAGCCCCAAAAAAGACTGTAGCAGCAACCGGAGGGGTGGTAGAACCCTGCAAAAGACATTTAGCAAAATATGCTCTTAGCAATAATCAGTTAATCACATCTTTATGAGTTTGCTAGTATATGACATATCAGCAAGAGCATTGTTGTGAAAGTGATAATCATGAAGCTAATAGGAAAGCCCTAATATTTTGATCATGAACTTCTACATGTTTGAAACCGGAAATTCGTGTAGTTAAGAGAACTTTAATTAGACTTTTTGCTGCACGAAAACTTCGACATTTATTAAAAAGTATCATACAGATACTTGACTATTGGTCAACACTTAAAAAATGCCCTTCAGTGATGTTAAAATCCGAGAGCCGTGTGACCAAACATTATTAGCATCAATAACGTGTAATGAAGTGCACTGAAGATCACGGGTTAATAAGTACTGCGGCAAACTGTTAGTCAAACTATGTGACTAGTGACAAGATGCAATTTTTTACAGACCGGATATCTTCACCTAGGACTCTCATAACTCATTAGCAATATTTAATCAAGAAGCTAAATGTAAGATTCATATCGAGCCTATTTTTTTATGTGCTTTAAGATTTTTACCTACACTGAAGTGCTAGTTTGTAGAGCAAAAAAGATCACTTATCAAAGATCCTAATACAGACAATAGCTGAATTAAAAATTTCCCAATAAATCATCTCAAACGGATCTCCAGCCTAACAAGAAATCATCTAGAACAAATCTCCCTCGCTAAAATCATCAAAAATTCTAGCATATAATGCAACCATCTCCAAGGTGGCCTAGTGTCCCCAAAGTCTGAGAAGAGACCAGGTCCAAACCTCGTTTGGTGAACATCTTGGGATGGCCAGGGAAAAGTTCGGAAACGGCCAGGGATACCCCAGTTAGGCCAAGTCAAAAGACTTAGGGTGCGTTTAGTTGGAGAGAAATTCTCCATTTTTTCAAGAAATTCTTCATAAGAAAATGAAAAAACTGAAAACGCGTTTAGTCGCACTTTTTTCCAACAATTTCAAAAAAAATGAAATTCTCATTTTCTAAATTTTAACTAAGAAATTGAAAAGCCCATTCTACCATTCTCACTTTTTTCTTTCTCATTTTTTTTTTCTCAACTAAAAAAAAAAACACATACACCATTCTACCCCTAATCTCTCGTGTCATCCTCCACCGCCGACCGTTGCCGCCACAGCCCACCGCCGCCGCCGTCGCAATTTGAGGTAATCTTCTTATCATTTAAAAAAAAGAAAAATATAACTCCAACTAAACGCGTTTTTAAAATTCTCAACTCTTCTCTAGAGAAGAAAAACCACCCTCTTCTCAAGGAATTTAGAGATGGAAAAATTGAGAAATTTTTCACCAACTAAACGGCGCCCATTAGTTTACCCTTTTAACCTAAACAGAAGTGATCCAATAACTAAATCATTAAAACTAAACACATAAATAAACCACAAACAATGTTCTTAATCAATCATAAATTCAAATTAGTTAAAAGTAGAATTACCGTGGGGAAAAGATGATGCAACAAGAACAAAGCCCATCGAGTAGTATATCCGCTGTACCCTCGTATCACTATATCAGCCTATATATATATATATTCACAAAATCAGTTTTTTAATAATAACAATGAATCTAAAACTATTTAAAATCAAGTAACCTTGCGAGAGTAGGTGTCAGTAAGAGAAGCACCCCAACCACCGTATTGAAATGATTGTTCTGTTATTGAGTCTCCAAATAATACTATTGATGGTCTCATTTTTTGATAAACACTTTATGTGTCTGTGTGTGTGTTTTTTTTTGGGTTGAGTGGGGACTGTGGAAGACCAACTAACCGATCTGCTCAAATACAAACGGTTAAAACATATTTGTAGGGGCGTAGTGCTGAGCAAACACCCGAACGTACCGGACCGACCAAGACCGCACTGATCACATTCGGTCTGGTTTTTGATCTCGGCTTTTGAGCTAATTTGATTTCGGTCTTGATCGGTCCGGTCCGGTCCGGAACCGATGCTCAGCCCTACATATTTGCCACATCATCCTTCTTGCCACGTCGTATATCAACTGTCACATTTACCAAAACCTTATGGGCAGGGTATTGTAAAGCTCGAGTTTGACTCAGATATTAAAACTCGGAGTTGCAACTTGACTCGAGAACGATCAAGCTTTAAAATGTTAAGCTTTAATTCCATTCGATTAAAGTCGAATTGATTTATAGGGTACAATTGACAAAACTAGCTATATGCCGTAAGATGTAAATTGTAAACTATATATTTTTTTTCAATAAAAGTGGTTGGTAAATATAATTATAAGATGTAAAATGACATAAAAGGAGATATTGTAAACAAATGTTTGAAGGGTATATCATTAATTTAAAGTTTTAACAGGTTCAAGATATTTAAAAAGCTTCATAAATCAGCTTTTCATTTAGAAACTATTTATTTAAAGGTACAAAGTGGACACTTTTAGTGAGCTATATTTTTTAATGAGTAGACTCTGAACGATCTCATAAGGCTGATGAGTTCGGTGAGTTATACTCTTTGGTGAGTAGACTCATCAAAGGGTTCAACCTTTCAGTGAGAGAACTCATACACTT
The DNA here is from genome assembly GCA_030686995.1 of Artemisia argyi. Lineage (NCBI taxonomy): Eukaryota > Viridiplantae > Streptophyta > Magnoliopsida > Asterales > Asteraceae > Artemisia > Artemisia argyi. The sequence goes on along the minus strand of JARVZY010003083.1, from coordinate 1,259 downwards.
TATATGCTGAAGAGTTTGTGGATTTGCTCGAACTGATTTTCTACTAACTTATAACAGTCTTAGGGCAGCTTTAACTGCGGCTTAATGATCATATTTAATTGGTCGTGTAACCACTATTGTTGTAATGGAAAAACATTATGACGAGATTAATTGGCCAATTATTTCTCATAATTATTAAATGAGTTTCTTATTTATATAAGAGAAACAAATTAGCATGGGAAAAACACTCATAAGCAAAAGGGTTCTTGTATTTGTGCCTAAATCAAGAACATAACTCTCGAAATTATCTCAAAGAGATATTCGTATAACCTAGGCAAATATGGTCGAATAGTTTCTTTTGAAAGTGATTACACAATTCATTTAGATATGGTTTGATTATCTTTACCCTACAATTGTTAAAACAGCAGCAGAAACAAAAGTCAAAAAGTTTAACTGGATGATGTGCGGAACTAAATCTTGATATAGAGATACCGAAAACTACAAGCTATTTGATCTCGTTTCATCTACACAAATTCGAATCGGGTCTAAGATCGAATAAAGATTAAGCTCGAATTCATAAGTTCCACAAAACAAGTTTTCGGCAATCTTGTTTTATCAAAGTATGTAACAATGATTACAAATATACGATGGTATTACAAACATCTTTCCCGAAAAGCCTTTTCAGGGTTATGAGGATCAATCTCTGAATACTGAGGGAAATCATAAGGCATATCAATGGCAGAAAGCCAAGCTCCATTAAATACTGTTAAAACTTCTTCAAAAACCACCTTATTCCCATCTGGTGTCAAGTGCAGTCCATCACTGCAAACACACAATTTGCAAAACTAGTTAATTTTATTAGCACATTCCAAAATAATCTACAATAGATGGTTAATGCAACAATATACTACCATACAATATATTTCCATTTATAGAGAATAAGTCCAGAAACATTTTGAAGAGCGTTTAAACATTCAGCCATGAAAGCTAAGAGAATTCAATATTATACTATTTTGTCAATTTTGAAACAAATTTTGTCAAGTTGGCCATGCTAGTCTGTAAATTTGAGATATGGCTGATGGTATGCTATCTATTTGGTAATTAACCTTAGGCATGTGTGTTAGCGGTAAAAGTGTTGAATATCAGTGGCAGCAATTTCATACCCATTTACTTATAAATGAGTCAATTTTATGTCCAACCAGTTTTAAAGGGTCAATAATAATAGCAAGAAATAAACAGGTTGAAAACAGACTATGATGTAGTTGTAATGCATACAACTC
>JARVZY010003082.1:0-63004 GCA_030686995.1 Artemisia argyi | reverse complement strand
CCTCATTATGGATTTAGTACTGATGATGATGATGATTATGGGAACTTAAGCAGTCTTTTGGTTATGTGTATTATTGTAATCTTTTGAATATCAATGAATGCCTTCTTTTCATCTTAAATTACTGTGTTTTTGTTATCATTGGGTTGAATGGGTTGAAATGTTGTGGTATGGGTTGAAATCTTGTGATATGTGTTGATTTGTGTTCAAATGGGTTGAAATGGACATTTTACCATTTGCAGTCAATGGGTTGATGTCCAAAAGTGACCAAACTAAAGTGTATGAAATGGACATTTTACCATTTGCAGGTTGTTGTCCAAAAGTGGCCAAACCAAAGTGTATGAAATGGACATTTTACCATTTTCAGGTTGCTGTCCAAAAGTGACCAAACCAAACAGAATGAAATGGACATTTTACCATTTGCAGGTAATGGTTCCAATACACAATACATAAGTTAAGGAAAAGACTTAAAATGTGATCAACAAATACACAAGTTAACAAGAAAGAAAACTGAAAGGCATCACAGGGATGCATCCAATAAATTGTTCCAATACATGGTTCCAAAAGTAAACTGAAAACATACATGGTTCCACAACTAATACATAACAGAAATAGTCAAATACTAAGCAAGTACATGGTTCCAAAAGCATACATTGTTCCAAAAGATTAAACATGTGGAATACTATAGTTATGTTTTAACTTGCTTCCCTTTGGCAGATGCACTTTGACTGGCCTTTTTTGAAGATTGTGATCCACCAACTTTTGAAGACTGTGACCCAACAAAAGATGCATTTTTACTGGCCTTTTTTGAACCACCAACTATTGAAGACTGTGATCCACCAACAGATGCAGAAGGCTGCTTACATGTCCTTTTATTGTGACCTGTTTGTTTGCACTTATCACATGTAACAGTCTTGCCAGCCCTTAAAAGTTTACCATTTGCAGTCATTTTTTTAGCAGATATCTCATCTGCAGACTTCCTTCTTTTCTTTGGGGGCCTTCCAATTTGTGGCTTAATCTTTGGTGGAATGATAGTGTAAGGGCTAGGATGTTTGCTCCACATGTTTGGTCCATTGCATGGGTTAATGGTGTAACTGTATTGCTTCTCCCAAGTTACAAGCCAATAACAAGCATGGACCCAGGTTTCTGGCAAACCAACCTCAACCCTCATATCATTTAACACTGCTACTGCATGCTTGCAGGGCATTCTAGTTAATTCCCATTTTCTACAACTACAACTCTTTTCTTGGATATCCACTACACAAATATCATCCCATGGACCACTTGCTTGATACTTGGTTCCCCCATTTCACATTACCTTCATATACATAACATGTATTAGGCATAGCACATAAAAAATACCAAACTGAGCAGTGAGTGAACATAACATTTTACCTGATATGAGCTAGCATCAGTCTTGATTGCATTAAATAGCACAGTAGCAGCTGGTGTTAAAGGACCTTGACTCTTTGCAATTACTTTTTTAACATTCACAATCTTTTTAGTCAAGTAATCCTTAACATACTCTAGACATGTGATAATAGGAACATCTCTTCCATCCAATAATTGTCTATTAAATACCTCACACATATTGTTAAGTAAAACATCACAGTGTGGCCTACCTACAATTGTAAACAGGGATAATAATCTATGTCAATGAACTAGAATATAATTGACAGCAATACAGCTTATATGCTTAAGTAAATGGATAAAACATACCACTGAAATGGGATCTTGTCCAATGCTGTGGTGGTATTTTTTCAGCCAATCATAAGCTTCCTGACTCAACTTCTTTAACTGCTCCATTGCCTTATCAAACTTTGGCACAGTTGTTGCAGATGCACATTTCCAAAGCAATAGTTTGTATTGCTCACCTCTCCATTGTTGCTTCATATTGTCATATATATGTTTTAAGCAATACCTATGCTCCGCACATGGGAATATCTTTGAGATTGCTGGTATGATGCCCTACAAACAAATAAGAAATTTAGAATTAACAGCAAAGTCAGAATAAACATCAAAGTTAGAATTAAAATGATTACCTTTTGTCTATCAGAAACAAAGGTAAAATTGGACATAGGTGTCAAATCCAGATCATCCCCTAAACAAGTTAAAAACCAAGACCATGAGCTTGTTGTTTCTGCTTCCACAACAGCATATGCAAGTGGATATGTCCCATGGTTTGCATCAATGCCAACTGCTGTAAGTAGTTGTCCAGGGTATTGACCTTTCATAAAACACCCATCCAATCCAAGCAAATCCTTTAAGCCAGCTTTAAACCTTTTCTTCAAAGCACCAATGCATACATAGATCCTTCTGAACTGTCTCGTTGTTTCATTTGGATTGAAATCTCTTTCTAGATTTATTTTCACAGTTGTATCTTCATTGGTTCTTTGCAACTCTAGCACATAATCCCTTAACCTTGAATACTGTTCTGTGAAATCACCTTTAAGTTTCATCTGTGATTTAGCCTTAGCCCTAGTTACCTTGTTTGTAGTTATACCTAATTGATACTTCTGTTGTAATTTCTCTTTCAGGGCTCTAATAGGGATGTTAGGGTTAAGCTTGATTCTTTCTTCAACCTCTTTAGTAAGAGAAAAGTATTAGTGAGCAGCTTCACATCTCTAGTTTGCAAATAAGTATGCTCATCAGTAAGAGTAGAGACAGTCCAGGTTTCTTCCCTGCCTTTATTTTATTTGGATATTTGCACAGTCCATGGACATGTGATAACCTCAAACTTGTAATTACCTTTTATGCCACCAACCTTTATTCTCTTTCCACCCACCTCATTTATTCCTTTTCCACATGCACTTGTCTCACATGTAGTTGACTTGACCATCTTTCCAGCTATACATTTTAACTTACTAGGACTTGGACCACATTTTAGCCCACTAGCCTTTGGGCCCTCATTAGGGTATCTAAAAGTAGGACATTTTCCTCTACATACTACCCTCACCCTCATTTTGTCATTTTTCCATATATATAACTGCCTTCTGGTAGCAATAGCATGAGCAACCACAAGGTCTGTGATAGTTTTCTTATCTCCAAACTCTCTCCCTACAAAGAATGTATCACTGCAATTACTTGCATCAATTCCCTTACCCTCTTTTGCTCTTTATTTCCTTAACTTTCTCAAAGTTTTCTTTCTTTGACTATCATTTTCAGAATCACTTGCACTATGAAAATCATCCAAACCAAATGCTTCTTCAACATGACTGTCATCTGGAACTTCCTCATTATCAGAATGAGATCCCATCCATTCTGCATCTTTGTCTATGTTTTGATAATAGTCTTTCATATCCACATCTACATCATTCATAACATGTTCATCATCCAGTATATAGTCACTATCTTCACTATCATCAGACTCACCACTACTCTCATACTCAGAAAAACTTGCTTCCACAGAACTGTCTACCTCATCCACAGGGACTGGCATTGGCTTTGTCTTCTTAGCAGGTATCTTAAAAGGCCTCTTAACAGGTAGCTTAACAGTCCTCTTAGTAGGACCTTCCTCAACTGCTGTAGTAACAACTAAAGCACCTTCACCATATACATCATCAGCATTATCAGAACCCTCTCCCATATCAAGCAATAAAGGCATCCTATTTATCTTCTTAGCAGGCGTCTTAAAGGGCTTTCTAACTAATGTTGAACTAGGACCTTCATCAACTATTTCCCCAATCATCACTCTCTGTGGTGATTTTCAATAAGTTTTCAATACTGTATGCTCATGCTCAATGTAAACTTCAATAAGTTTGTACTTATCAACATACCTAACTAGGTTCAACACATCACCATCATTTCCTAGTGCTTGTAACCCATAATCCAAATCATTGTTAGGTATTTTGAAATGATAATACATTACACAATATTTCCTCTTGTAACCTAACTTTTCAATCATATCATGGATTTCTATTACTGAAAACAGGTCTATATCTATGAAGTCTATAAAATTGTAGGTCCCTTCTATGTACTTTCTACCTGGACTTTCAGTGAAGAAACCACCATGATGTATCTTCAGTGAGAACATGTTTGGATATTTACCTGCAATGACAAAATTAGTATCCAAAAATTAGGGGTTTCAATCAATTAGGGTTTCAAAAAATAAAAGTACAATTATGATTACAATGATTAACACTTACTATAAGCTTCTTGTTCGTTCACTGGATCCTCGTACTCACGAATACGCCATTCAGCAACCACCATTGCAAACAATGTACCAGATAATAAAATTGGATTTTATTATCTGTTTTGGTTTGGGTTTTTGATTTAGATATTTGATTTGTGTTTGTGTTTTGGATTTCTGTAATCTTGTGTTCTGATTTGTGTTTCTGATTTTTGATCTTGTTTATGCGTAACGTTTGAGTGAATCAGGGAAGAAATATTGTTAAAATATAAAGGGAACGTGTAAAATGACATAAATGCCCTTAGTTAAGTGCCACGTGTCCAAGTTAACCATACAATATTTGCATCGTTCGTCCTTTTGGATGTATATTGTTTGACTTTTACTAACGGAGAGATGTAATTGCCCTAACTTTTTCGAGAGGGATGTATGGTGTCAAATTGGGCAAACCACATGGATGTATTTTGAAGTTTACTCTAGCTATGATTTATGATTTATGATCTTCTTTATTTCAGTCATCTAGCCTGCTCCTTTCGTATAACTTTCTTTTCTTAGTTAACCATTTTCCAATGGTACAAACAGGTTGACATGCATATATCAAATAAAATGGTAACAGATAGCTTAGAACAATTACAAACAAAAACACCAAGCAAACTTAAACTTTGTTAAAGAGCATAATACGAATTTGCTAATAAGTAACGGTGAGCAGCGGTCCGAGACCGGACCAGACCGCCAAAAACCGAGATCGAATTAAGGTAAAAACCGGGACCAAGACCGAGACCGAATATGATCGGTCCGGTCCGGTCCGGTCCAAAAAAGCAAGATTTTGGCAAGATTTTCGGTTTTTTTTGTCGGTCCAGACTGGACCGGACCGAAGACCGAAATAGCCAAAAAGCCTAGACCGAGGACCGGACCGAATGTGGTCGGTCCGGTCCGGTCTCAGTCGGTCCAGTCCGTTCGGGTCGTTTGCCCACCCCTACCAATAAGTAGATTCATAGCTAATTGATTTTATGGTTAATGTTTTGATAATATATCATAGTTGTTATGAATTCCTTTTATACATATTGAATAATTTTTTTTGCTATTCTATGTACTAAACTTGTTTTTTTGGTATTTTTAGTGTATTTTATGACCATTTTGTACATTAAAAAAAATACCAAAAATACAAGTTTAGTACATAGAATAGAAAAAAAATGTTTGATACATATAGAAGGAAATCATGACAATTATGATATATTTAAAGACCATTAGCCCTTGATTTTGTAATCAAACGGGTAAATATGACAATTTGGTTATTTTGGTTGGGTATATATGATATTATAAAACTTAGTTGGGTAAATATGACATTTCATTGTTTTAATTGGGGATATAAGGAATTAACCCATCAAATATATAAATACGAGTTAGTTACGGGGTATTAAAAAGTTTTTTAGTTTACCATAGTACTTTTAAATTTTATTTAACAAAACATAGTAGTTTAAAAAAAAAACAAAAAAAACAAAAAACATGGTTTGTTGTTGTTGTTGTATAGTATTTTTACAAAAAAACATGGTTTTTTTTATGTCCACATAATAGCCACTCTTTCTTCTCCTCCATGAAGCTTTCTACCATCTGCTCAGTAGTATAAATATCAAATCATTTTCAACTTTATAAGACGAAACGTCCCTCCAGACATCTTCTTCCAGTTTTTTACTAATTTGTAACGTTCACAAGTTATATTTTTGATGGTGTTTTTAACTTTTATGTTTTATCCAATTTTTATAAAGTAATTTTATTCAACAAACGTTGTTCATCAAGAAGATAGACATGTCTTTTCATGTTATTCACCATGTTTGAGAAACAAACTTGTGGTCGCCTTTGTCAAGCTATTGTCAGATAAAAGATATGGTGTGTGGATGCTTATAAAGTACAAACAGATGCTGGTCGAGAAAATGAAATAAAGCAAAGAGAATTTGAATGAAACAAACTTCAATGACCCATTAATATCAAATGAGTAAACTTCAAACTACATCTATATGGTTTACCCAATTTCGCATCATACATCCCTCTTAAAAATATTGCAACAAATACATCCTTCCGTTAGTAAAAGTAAACCAATATACATCCCTCAGTTAAAAAAATGACTAATGGTGCAAATTTTTTCTCCGTCATCTCCTAACGAGATAGAGCACATTGCACCGTTAGTCCTTTGGGTTAACGGTATTTGCACCGTTAGTCCTTTTTACGTTTTCTTCCGTTTTTTTCGTTTTCGTCCGTTTTTTTTACGTTTACTTTCGTTTTTTTTACGTTTTCACCCGGTTTTTTACGTTTTCTTCCGTTTTTTTTACGTTTTCGTCTGTTTTTTTACCTTTTCGTCTATTTTTTACGTTTACGCCCGTTTTTTTACATTTTCACCCGGTTTTATACGTTTTCTTCCTTTTTTTTATGGTGCGAAATTAGGTAAACCACATGGGTGTATTTGTTGTAATACAATAATTAAATCGGGAAAACAAGAAAAGTAGAGGATCAGTACTCAGTAGAGTGAATTTGCCTAATATTTTTTGTATAAACTTCCACAAACAATATGTAGAAGTGTAAAACTTATTAAAACACGATATGTTCAATTAATTTTTTAACGTTATCTTAAAGTTTCTTTTCAATTTCATAAAAGAAACCTGGCTGGCGTTTATTAGGAACATAAGTTTTGTAAAAATACAATGTTTTATTAAATAAATTTCAATGTACTATGTTTTGTTAAATAAATTTTAAAAGTACTATGGTTAATTAAAAAACTATTAGAGTTAATTACAAAGTTCGTCCTTGTGGTTTACCCAAAGTTGCACCTTTCGTCACTAACTTTCAAAAATTATACCAGTCATCCATGTGGTTGTCACTTTTGCATTGAACGATCCTTTGACCGGACGGCCATTATGTTTTTTCGTTAAGTTTGATCACGTGCGAGTCATGTGAGGGTATTTTGGTTTTTCCAACCCAGTAACCCACTTTATCTTTGTTATTTATCAAAAAAAAAAAAAAAAAAAAAAAAAAAAAAAAAAAAAAACTTAGATTTGGTTTCTTTTTCTTTAGATAATACCCATCACAAAAATAAAACCCAAATTACCCCTTTTATTCTTTGACCCACGAACTAAAATTTGCAAATTTAAAACTCACAGTTGAAGATGAACATAACAGAACACCAACCCCATCTAAAACTCAGATTTGCAAATTTACGTGCATAATGTAAAACAACTCATAACAATCTAAAGCCAAAGACGGCAACTAAATAAACCCCACATGAAAGATTCAAAATCAAGTTTGATACAATGTGTTAGAGCATTCACAATGGGTAAACTAAAAATAGCTTTTTACTATTTGAAAAGATCTTTTGAAATAGTTTTCTTGCATTGCAATGAAAGCTTTTTGAAAAGCTTTTTAGAAAGACTTGATAAACTTTAAGTTTTTCCTCAAAGTCTTAGTAGGTACGTGAAGATTGAGGGTTTTTATTTTTTTTAACCAATTCAAGTTTTGATTCTTGTTTAAATATTTAATGCAAGAGTGAAATAATATGAATTTAGGATTTTATTTATTTTAAGAGTATTTGATATAATAATGTATTTGATTTTGATGTAACTAATTCTAGATTTTTTTATGTAAAAAGAAAATAAAAAGTCAAGGAAAAAAAATCAATATTGAAGATGAATTGTTGAATATGAATGTCGGTTAAATACCGAAAATATCCCTCACATGACCTGCACGTGACCGGACTTAATGCCCAAAACTGTCCGGTCAAACGACCGGTCAATGCAAAAGTGAGAACTACGGGGACGACTAACGTAGTTTTTGAAAGTTAAGGATGAATGGTGCAACTTTGGGTAAACCACAAGGACGATCTTTGTAATTAACTCAAAAGATTAATAATGTATTCTATTACTATCAACCCTTTTTCTAAAAACATATATAGCCTTGAATCAAAAATAGTATTGTAGTATATCACAATATAAATAATTAAGGAACGTACGTACGTTCAAAGATAACATGCTAATGCCCCATATGAACAGAACCAAACCTTTTAATAATATGATCACACAGTACGAAACTTTTTGACCCATATATACAAAAATGTTTAAGATACACAATCTGATTAGCATCCTATTAGATATGCATATATCACAAAGATGAAAGGGGAAGATGCGTTAGACAAGATTGAAGATTATATACCCATCCAAATCCAATTTGCTACGTATCCTTTATTATTATTATTATTATTATTATTATTATTATTATTATTATTATTATTATTATTATTATTTATTTATTTATTTATTTATTTATTTTCCTTTTAAGGGTGTCTGCAGGGGCGGAGCTAGAATATTTTTTGAGGGGGGGCAAAAAAATTTTAACGACGATGGACTGAAAAAGAAAAAAATAACTAACCGATAAATGTGCTCAGTCGGGTCGGGTCTAATTTTGTACAATAACAAACGTGGTTTTAACAAGAAATAAGCCAATAGTATCGTGTTGAGTTCAACATCATATTAACCTATACATTTTTGTCATAACAAAGAAAACGTTTTATATTCGACTATTCGTTCATAAGAATTGAAAAACAAACAAAATAAGTTTAAGTACTGCTTACACGTTAAAGACAATCATATCAAATAATATTTGATGATGAAACACCCTTTTTTTAACAAATGATGTAAATAAAATTTACAGTAAAAAATCACGAATTATTACACAAACTTACTTTATATTACACTTTATTTTCAAGAAAAAACTTACTTTATCAATTAGAGAATAGACTTGCTCAAACGAAAAAAGAGAAAAACTAGGAAAATAAACTAGATAGAAGTGGTCCCCACCCACCCACCCACACAATCAGTCAACAAAATCAATGTAATCTTGTCCACTCACACAAAACAGTCAACATGTGATCCTCCCTCTTCTTTCTCAAAACTCCATCTCCGGCGGTCCTCATCTTCTTTTTAAAAAGACCATCTCCGACAACACTAGACTATCCAACCTTGTATCTCTTTTGTTCAACTTTATCAATCGACCTTATCTCATTTATATGATTTTGAGGGGGGCATAACGTCGACAAACACGAGATTTTCTGAAAAATTTACACTACGCCAGAAAGTTATGGGGGGCACGTGCCCACCGTGCCCCCTCCGTAGCTCCGCCACTGAGTGTCTGTATATAAATTTTCAAAATAGTTCTATAGTTCTTGCAAGTTAAAGTCACGATAATAGTTTCTCGGTTGTTGTTGTGCAACAAGATCCTATTATTTGGAAATTGATATTCACACCACAAAAAATGATGCACACACCACAATCAGTGGCGCAGCTTCATGGGGGGGGGGGGGGGGGGGGGGGGGGGCGGCCGACCCCCCGAAATTTTTTTTGCGATGTAGGGGTATATAGTTTTCGTGTAGAAAAATTTCGGTATTTTCGGTTTCGCCCCCCCCCCCCCCCCCCCCCCCCCCAATTTAATTCGGTTTCGACCCCCCATAGTGTTAGGAAAAAAAAAATTTAGATCCCGACCCCCCACTCGAAAAATCCAAGCTTCGCCAATGACCACAATATCACCTCACTAATGCATATGTTACAACATGACATTTGCATAATTGTGGTGTGTGCATCAATTTATGTGATGTGAGTATCACTCCCTTTATTATTTGAAGCATTTTTCTCGGTGGTTGTTGTGCAACAAGATCTTATTATTTGAAGCATTTTCGATATTACAATACCATAATACATCAAAAGTCATATATCATTTGTATTATCTATACTAATATATAATGCATTTTGGACTATTCTATAATTAGAAAGGATTAAAAGTCAGAGTTTTACTTGCTTATTATGAAAGGATTTCAAAATTAATTGGTTAAAAAGCAAGTTGGTTAGGAAGTTTGTTAGGAAGTAGTTTGGTTGTTCAAACTAAAATTATTTTGCTTAACCATATTTACCATCTCTACTTATAAAGCATAAAAACAATTAAATGTGTAATCGAATAACCGAATAACGTAAAATATAATCACATGTACCCGCCGCCGCATTGCGCGGGTACCGTTCTAGTATTTCTAAAAGAAATTCAACATATTTTAAGTTTAACTTACGGAGTAATATAACACACTTTGCAAACTAAACGGCTCATACCATAACTTCAAAATTTATTTAGCGGATTACGGGTTTGAATGTTTTATTAGGCTCTTTTTATTTCATTAAAATTTAAAAGTAGCGTAATTCATCGATCTCAATCTGTTCAAGCTTTTTGCCTTATTCTTGATAAGTTAAAAGGTTTTAAAAATGAGTAAAGTTGTTTCTCTAATATACCCCTTAACTTCTAAAATGACAACTATGATAACTAATGTAAACTTAAAAAACCCGGATAGCAACTTTAACAATCAATATCAACTTAAAAAATACACAGTTTATAATTTTTAACCACAACTGCATGGGATGTAAGCTTTTTATTTCGCAGACTTTATAATTTTTGAAAAACACACGATTATTTTTTTTTTTATTAATTTTTTTTTAAACGGTGATTTTCATTTTTTGGATAAGACTATGTTGTCTTAACCGGACTATGTTGTCTTAACCAGACTATGTTGTCTTAACCGGGTCCACACTGGCGCAGTGGGGATTATTAACGGCGTCCGCCGGAAAACCGTACCGCCTCCACACGATTATAATTCGCTGGAGAAACGGCCGGATGAAAACCGGGGCCGGCTCAGATTCGAACCTGCGCAGCTAATGGCTTACAGGGTCTCCTCTTCATTGCCTAGTATCAACAAACCCTGTGGTCAAAGAGGACTTCTCGGATGGTCAACCATCCGGTACTACTCTCTCTGTGGCTCACTTAACAAGTTAAGCACTCACCACTAGACCACATGGTAGTTGATACGATTATTTTTTTATATTTAATAGCTTCCAAAATTTTATTCTAATCTCTATGATTGGTCTCAAACGGTCAACTAAGTTTTCCACGTGATGGTCAACCAAGTCAAACGTCTAAAACTAACTAACCAAGGAGTACAGTGTATTCCCGGGTCGTTATGTCCCAGCGAGATAAGCAATTGTATTTAAAAACGTTTTAAAGTGATCGGGTGATTTAACAGGAGGATCAGAAATTTGATTGGAGTGATTATACTACGAGATTATGATTGAAAATGACTTAGAAACACTATTAGAACAATTACTGATAATCAGATAACCTAGAAACGTGAGTTAAACCTAAAACGCGAGTTTGAATTTAAAATAAACGCGAACGCGCAAAATAAAAAGTGAAATGTGAGCAAATAAAGTCCTATGAAGGTGAAAATTATATTTTTACGATCCTAATGTAATAAGAAAATTTTTAGAAAATTAAAATTATTTTTAACACTATTTAATTAATTACTATTAATTAATTACTAATTATTAATTACTTTTTAATTAACTAAATTATACTAATTATTAATTAATTATGAAAATTAACTAGAAAAATGAAAATTAAATTTAGAAAAATCTAAAATATTATAAAACTAATTTTAAAACAGAAAACCTATTTTTTCTACTTTTTAATTATTTATTATTAATTAAAACTAATTATTTAATTAATTTAAACTAAAATTAATTATAAAAAATACTAAATGAACAAGGAAAAATCTGAAAAAAATTCCTAAAATTTTTTTAACTAAAAAGAAACCTGAGAAAAAATTAAAAATGAAAAGTGCTTATAAATAAGCAGAAAAATAAGCCAAATGGCTTAAATAGAAGTTTACACTTTCTTAATTTTTGTCTTTTTCTCAATTTTCTTTTACCAATCTATTAACCTACTGTAAATGACAAACTTTTGTGAAGGTACTTTGGCTTAAGCTCAAAAATAAGCCATGTGCTCTCAAATAAACCAAACAGTTTGACTTTCTTTGACCACACAAGGAAATAAGCTCAAATAAGCTTGTGTGGGGTCCACTGATGTAAATTAAGGTTCAAATAAGTTACTTGGACACTTTTAAGCTAAACTCAACCAAATAAGCTTCCTGAATAAGCAATAAGCACAACAATAAGCTCAAAAATTTCCTATGCTAAGACAGATTTGGGACAACACAAACAGACCCAAACCAGGTGGGGTCCACAAGGATTAAGGGCTCAAGCTTGGTTGAAACAGCTAGCCTACTAGCTTGTGAACAATTTGGAAGCAAAAACAACCCTTGAGGCCCACTAAGGTGGCCACAACCAACCACCAAATGTGGTGGTGTGGTGGTGATGGACTGCTGCACAGGGGAATCAGCCCCCCTGCAAGTGAGTTTGAGGGGTAAAAAGGTCCATAAGAAAAAATCACAAAAATCACACAACACTATGAATATGAAGTTTAGCTGGTATATTTTTACTACAACAAATTTCAAAGCTTAATTTCACTCACAAAAATCAGGAAAATTCCTGGAAGATTTGGCTTTTCAAAGCTTAATTTCACTCACAAAAATCAGGAAAATTCCTGGAAGATTTGGCTTTTCTGAGATCCAAGTAATTTTGACTTTTTAGTTTAACCACCACAGTTGACTTATATGAATTTTGATAAGATCTTAACAACTCATTATGATGTAATAAGCTTATCTGAGGCTATAATAAGCAATCATAACAACTTATGAACAGTTGTGCATGATTGTGAATCCTAAAACCCCCACAGTTAACAAGAAAATTGGATCAAAAGGATATTTGACTTTTTGCTTTTTACCTTACCAAACTTTAACCTGAACTGACCTAGTTGGGTCCAAATAGATTTGTTTAAACCAAATAATCACCAAGAAAATCACTAGATCAGCTGCATTAAACCTAATCCAAACACCCCTTGAAATGAATTGTTTCTACTATTTTAAGAGTAAAAGATGAATTCAACCTATGCTGCTGATACAGATGTACTCTATAAGCTTTAAGCAACTTCTTAGGCTAAACTTATGCCAAGAGAAACAGATAAAAGGCTAAATTACACTACTGAATGCAATTTGACAAGTTAAACAAAAACTAGCACAACTATGAGATTCAATAAACAAGAACTATTGCTAAGCAAAAATCAAACTAACTAACACCAAATAAGCTCAGAGTACTGAATAGCAATGAGGATAAGCAATAAATAGCTATACTACAGGAAATGTGAAGATTGAATAAAGGACTCACAATGTGCTTTCCAAGCTGAAATTTGAGAACCATGGACCATTAACACAACCTATTACTCCCCTTGGAGTTCTAAACGAGTGTACCATCACTCCTTCTTTCATTTTCACTACTTTTTATTTATTTATTTTTATTTTTGTTTTTATTTTATTTTTCTGATTTTGAATTAAAACAAGTTTAAATGGTCTCTGAGCTTCTGAAAGTTTATAGCTATCCTAAGTTAACTCATGAAACAGTGAAACACAAGATTACACAACATTAGGATTTGAAAATTTCAAACTTGAAATTACCAAGATAAACTGTAATTGAGATTGACAATAGTTAGAATTACAATTAAATTACTTAGTACAATGTTTGAAAACTAAAGATTATAATTGGGAAGAAATATTATACTAAATCGACATAAGAAAAATTAACTAAAAAATCCCACCCTTCTCTTCTGCTTCCATGGTCCTTTTATAATGACTCATTAGGGTTTATTGAACCACTTGAACACTTCCCAGCAACAATCTTGTCCATAGGATCTCTCAAATCCATCTTAGCCGTTTAAAACTTTTTGCCGCCAAAATTGCCTTTGTCTGTTTCTTTGATAATTGAAGTCAGAAGGGATAGTTTGGAGGCTTGTGTTTGTTTGGAGATGCAAGGGGGTGGGTTTGGAGTGTTGCAGAGGAGGGGGTGGGTTTGTGATGATGGTGTTGGAGTTGCAGGGCTAGGGGGGTAGGGGGTGAGGTGGAGTCAAAGGGTGATGGGTGGTCAAAGGTCAAAGGGTCAAAGGGTTTTAGATATTAAAACGGATTGTGGTGGGCTGAGATTTGAGTTGGGCTGGGATTTGAGTGGAGTGGGATTTGGGTATTTATTTGTGGTGGATTGAATTTAGATTTAGGGAGTAATAAAAACATTGGGTCCGGTTTGGTTTGTATGAAATTTCACAAGGACCATGTTGGATCGTGAACACCTTGAACTTGTGTTAATAATGATACTTTGAGTGATACCACTAAGTATGCGGAATCTACTTAATGATACTTAGAAGATTGATTGTTAACGAAACAGTATGTATGAACAATGTATATACCAAAACAAATAGCTCCAATATTATTAATGATAATAATACGAGTGATCTATGATATCACTAGGGTTACACCTTGAAGCTCTAAGAAAGACGTATATGAAAGTTATATTCTAACTATGATCTACGATCTCCTTTTATACAACAAGGAGTCCTCTTGTACAAGATAAGTATAATACTAATAGAATAAGATATACACAATATCTTTTCTATGTTTATCTAAGCGCGTTTCTCTAACAGTTGTCATGCAAGCAGTGGTAATATTTTGTTCTTGCAGTGGTAATGAGTTTCCACTGCAAGTACAATCTTCTGCAGTTGAAATATCTTCACTAGTCGTGGTAACTGATAGAATAATTCCCAACAATCCTCCCCTAAACTTATGATTTATTAGTAAATCAATAAGTTTCTTCAAGTATACAATAAACCTGAGGATATGGGAATTCTTCCAAACACTTATCTTGTTCTACTTAATCCTTTATCAGCTCTTGCATATTGATCTTTAATCTTCTGAATCAAAGCTCTAACTTTTTCATTATCTGCATAAACTTTTAACTTTGACATCAACATTGCAGACAAAGTTGTAGCTTTAAGTGGATATTCCTTCTCAGCAAACATAAACACATCCACTTTATTTGTTGTAGAAACATGATGAACCTCACATTTATCAAAATATGTCCATGTAGTATTCAAGTTTGATGAATTAAACTTTCAATACTTATCATTAAGATCTGGTTCATATAATCTTCTCAAGTCAACCCAGAGCTGCATTTCTTTCATATCCTTGAGTGTATCAGCCTTGAATCTTTCATTTACTAGCTTCCAAAGAGTATCAAGATCTTCTCTGTCACATGCTTTAAGAAGATCTTCAAACTGAATAAATGATGAAGATTCTCCTCCCAGTCTTATAATTTTCCAAGTGGGAGCAAAATTCTTTGCTGTGTACATTTCCCAATCAATGATTTGATGTTTTGATTGTGAATGATCTGGATAGAAATCTTCTTCTTCAACAATGATAATTTCACTAAGTGGATCTGCTGCACTTTTCTCAAATTGAGATTATTTCTCTTGAGGAGCTTTCAGTCTTTTAGTGACATGATCTTCAACTGTTGAAGCTTTCCTTTTACTTTGTTTGAATCTTTCAACTTCTTCAAAATCAATAGGTCTGAAGGTATTATCTTGCCTTTTAACTCTGTAGTAGATACCTTCAATTCTTTCATGAGACATACCTTTGAAGTCAGCCATCTTCCAAGTTCCAACATGACAGCAATATACTTTCATCCCATGAATGATCTGTGCCTTTGTTGGTTGTCTCTGTTTCTTTTGACCTTTTCTAGCAGTTCCAATAGCTTCATCCAGTGCTTGTTGATTCTTCATTTGAATAAAATCAGCCAATTGAGCTGTTCTTTGTTCTTCTGTCAAAGTCATGTTAGCAACAAGCTCAATAGCTTTCTTCTTAACTACTGGATCATGCTTAATCATATGCTCAATCTCTACTTCTGATGGCACATATGAGAACATAGGAGGTTTCTCATGTAAGATAGTTGGTGGAATCACTGAGAGTGGTTGTGCCATTACTTCTTCAAGTTTACCTAGTCTCTGTGCTTCCATAAAACTAGCAACATCCATCTCCTTTTTCTTCTTCATATTCTCTCTTTCTGCAACATCAATTTGTTCTGCTAATCTTGCATCAAAGTCAATCTGAGCTTGATCTTTCTTAGAAATCTTCCTTGTAAGAACTTGTTCTGCATCAAGCACCATTGCTTTACCTTTAACTGATCTTTTTCTGGCTGCTTCTTCCTCTGCAGTGGTAAGTAATGGAACATCAGTGGTAACTTTTTCACTTGCAGTGAAAATTATATGATCAGTGGTAACATGCTCTGCTTCAGTGGAAAAGTGTTGAGCAGATTCAATAACCAAATCTTTATCCAACTGCCTCCCCTCAATCTCAGCTACATCATCATATGCTTGAGCATCCATATCTTCAAAATGAGTACTCCTCCCCTCAATTTCTGCATCTGTTTTCCTCCCCTGTTTGGAAGAAGTTCCCAAAACATAACCAGAACCTGCAGAAAGATCATCATGAGATGATGATGGGGAAGAAACCACAACTTGAACATGTCGTTTCTTCTTGAGATCCACAACTTCATCCTGCAACTTTTGAATCTCAGTTTTCAATAGATTCAACTCTGTGGCATGTTGTACTTTGGTCTGTGCCAGATCTTTCTCCAGAGTTTGAACCTGTTTGGCTAATTTGGTACATAATTCCATCAATTCATTTTGTTGCACACTGCCTTCATCACTTCCAACTGTGTAACCTGCTGGGAGAGGTGAATCATATGGCATTGATCCAGGCTCTTCTCTAGTTGGACTAGATTGAAGCCTTGAACCACCACTGCTTGTTCCTAAACCATAAAGGTCAGCAACATGCAATGTTGTCATGGAAGGAGTTGGCTGTTTTTGCCTCCTTTCATATGTGTGAGTGACAGCAGGGATATGTTGAATTTGTGGAACAATAATAGTGGGTGTATGATGGGATACCACTGGGATTGTTGCATCTTCACCCTGTACCTGTGAAATCTTTGCAAGCATGTTTGGTAAAAGAGGATGAATCACTCCATCCCAAAAATCTGAAGCCTTACACATGTTTTGAAATACTTTTGGCTTAAGACATGGAGTGTCATAAATCCTATTATGATTTTGCAGTTGAAATTCATTTAACACTGCTTGCACAAACCTTGGATACATCAAAAATTTGTATGAATTTGTTACATTGCCTTTCATGTTATTAAATATAAACCTTGAAAAATTGAAAGTCCTATCAGAAACCAAGCAAACTAAAGGGTAAGCCATAGTTGATCCAAATTGTTCATAAGAAGTTTTCTTAGGACTTAGGCAATGCAACAGAGTGTGTATCAAAAATCTCCAATGGGGACAAAAACATCCTTTCTTAAAAGTTACTTTTTGGTCAGATGTATCATACCCCATCAAAGCAATATAATTGAATATATCTGAATTAGGTAATGTGATGATACCATTAAGATCATCTAATTGGAGAATTCTCCTTAAAGATGATTCAGTAACATCAATAGTTACCCCATCAACTGTGGCTCTGAGAGCTTCCACAGATTCATGTATGTCTCCATGTTCAAGAGTGATGGACTCCACAGAGTTCCAAAACTGTTTGATTTGAGAAACAAAGATTGTGGGATTCATAGTTAAGGCATACCTTATATGAGTTGTGTTTAGAAAGTCCACAATCTGATGAAAAATAGGTCCACTCTTGTCGTTTGACTTTTGAAGGTAAGCCACTTGATTGTGTTCATCTGCAAATTTGAGAGACACCATGATTTTGTGATTTGAGAAAGAAAAGTGTTAGTAATCGTGAATAAAAAGCAAGCCGTATAAAATCAATTTATACTAATAGGGTTTTGAGGAAAACGCGGATGATGAATTATCTTTAGAAAAGAATAAATAAACTTTGGTAAGTAGATAATTCCCAAAAATTTTACCCTATTAATAAGGAAAGATAGTTATATTTGCAACGGCTAGTAAAAATAAGATTACTGACACAGTTGTAACGGCTAGTTCACCAGTGGTAAAATTTACACTTTCAGTGGAAATGGTGAACTTGCAGTGGTAAAAATCAACAAAATTTCAAAGAGCAGTGGTAAGAAAAACATGTAAAATTTTACTACTCTTATCATAGTTTTTAGCAAACTATCAGCTATCAACGGATTTGAGAAGTCTTTACCAAAAGCCGTTTGCTCTTGGACCAGCTGATTCTTATGTGGGTTAGACATGGTGAATCAATAACCATTTGTTGTGTGTCAAGATACACACCTTATTTCTCCAATGACATAGGTTGTGAACTGCTACACAAACTAAGTCTCATTTTAACCCACAAAGATTAACCCAAGTAACTTTTTAACCAAGTTACTATGCATAAAAATATCTTCTCAAAAGTCAAACCACAGTTACTACTCAAACCAACCAAAACAGATGGAAGTAAATATCCTTCATTAATTAGCATAACACCTAATCTTTGCTTATATAACCTCCTCCAAACACCACATCTCAGTCACTAATAATCTCTCAAACCCTAATATCCCAATCAACCCAATTTTCTTTCCAAAAATCATGTCATCAAACCCTGAGACCTCTGATCAACACTCTTCTATTCCAACATCAGAAGAAGTACCACCATATCCATGGGGACTTGAAGGTTCTGATTTTGAGAGAGAGATAAAGAACCGATGGGATGTGCAAGAAAAACAATGGAATGCACATATAAAGGGTGAATCAAGCCATGATCCGAATGCTGCAGAGAGAGAGCTTGTTTCTCCCTTCATCTGGACATCTGATGAAGAATCTTCAGAGGAAGAGAATGAAGATCCAACCTTTCTTCCTCCTTCCACACCAGACAGATCCCAACCAAGAGTAGGTAAGAGAGATCCATCTCTCCCAACATCATCAACCTTGGTGTTGGATCTTCCAGCTCCAGAACCTGGTCTTTTGCATCAAGAACATATTGGACAGAGCAAGAAAGCTCAGATCACACATAAGGGAAAGGAGAAGTAGAAATAGATGACTGAAGAATGTTGCCAAGGAACAAAGTTCTTGAGTATTTTCTTTACTTTGTTACTTGAGCAGCTTCACAGTCTTCCTACTCTTCTTTTTCCATTTTCATCTTCAGCTTCTTCATTGTACTTGTCATAGCCTCAAGTATTATGTAATAATTGATAGAAGCTAGTAGTTCTCCATCAGCCAAATGTTTTAGGAATGGTCATTGTAATGCAGTTGGAACATTGAATGTAAGCTGTAACTTGTGTCTTTGAATGAATGAAAAGTTCTTCTTTACTAAATCAATATTGTAAGACCTTCAGCTTATTTGACCACATTCCTTTGGCTACCACTCTTGGTGACATAAACACACTACTTGTAATCTCTAAACATTTGCAGAACAGACATATACTTAACAACTTGCAAACATATTAGTGAGTCACTAGAAAACTCAGAAAGTATTATCAAGTAATTTATAACCATTAATAGTCTTTGACTGTCCCTGCACTCAACATAAAACAATTAGTACCTTTTGGGGACCCAAGCCACAAATGACTTGGATCTGCCTCGTGTATCAATATAATTGTATCTATCAAAGGTCATTGATACACCATTGGGATTGTTTGAGGTTGTTGTTCCTTTTGGTTTCCATTCCCAACGAGCTGAGGCCTTAACAGCTTTTCCCATGTTTACCCTTTTCTTATTCACATAGACATCAGTGGAAACATTTGGTCTTGCAGTGGTAACTGCATGCCTAGCAGTGGAAACTGCTGGTTTAGAAAAATTGGGTCTCCACATGTGATTCTTGTGATCATTCTTTTCAAAATAAGTCTTTTTCCCTGTTTGATAAGATTTAACAAAAGAAGTGACAGGGGACTTAGGATAAACTCTGTTATTACTTCTGGCAGTGGTAACTGCTGGTCTAGCAGTGGAAATTGGTTTGATGCCAGTGGTAAGCATAACAGTCCTGGGAACCATCTTGCTTAGGGGATTTGGGTGAGTTAATTTATTAGAATTATATCCATTCACCCTAGTATTCCCAAATACTTCCCTTCTTCCCATGTGGTAGGTACAGTCTTTAGCTAAATGATCAAAGCTACCACATATGTGACAAGCCTTATTGTTAAACACAAAGTCACTACCAAACTGCCTAGTTTTAACATGATTCCAACTTCTCATGTTCCCTCTAGGAGATGTAGACCTATCCCTGTACATCTCAGCATACCTAGTAGTAGGCCTAGTGTGATTTGTTTGTGTCCTAGGCTTCTCTTTGATAACTTCAGGAATACTTTTTCTTTCCTCTACTTTAACATTTTCAGGAACACTAGTTTTAGACTCAACATTTAAACATTCATCTTTAAGAGATGAGTCACTAGCACTATCAAAAGT
Source organism: Artemisia argyi (assembly GCA_030686995.1). NCBI lineage: Eukaryota > Viridiplantae > Streptophyta > Magnoliopsida > Asterales > Asteraceae > Artemisia > Artemisia argyi. The sequence goes on along the minus strand of JARVZY010003082.1, from coordinate 42,732 downwards.
CTCAACCTCAACCTGAACTTTTTCAGTTTCAACTGGTTTAACAAATTTTGGTCCATAGGTCATGGGTGGATCCTGAAACTCTTCTAAGCCTGTGTGAGCTAGGTCAATGCCAGGAGGTGCTGGAACACCTCTTAGAGGTGGTGGAACAGATTTGTATCCAAGACCTGATTTAGCTTTGCTCACAATTTGGGCTTCCCAAATTTTGTCAATGCTCTTGGATTGATGGTCTAGTGTTTGCTTAGTGATCTGTATATTCTCACTAGCCTTTTTAACTTTTTCAATCTCTTCCCTAAGAGCTTTGTTTACTTCAACATAAAAATCTAAGTCTCTTTTTAAGACAGCTATATCATCACTGAACTTAGATTCATTAGCCCTATAATGCTCTATCTGTTTCTCTAAAACACCTAGACCTCTTTTATGATTTGCTAAATTATAATTAGTATGATGTAAGTCTAGCATCAGTTCATCATATTTTGTTTTAGAGATCTCTAACTCTTTTACAGCCTTACAGTTTTTAGAGCAAGCATTATCAGTATGTACCTCAGTGTCTGAAAAAGCCATGAGTGCATGCTCAGTAGCAAGCATTGCAGATTCTGAATCATCTTCTCCATCCTGAGTCATAAAGCTCCAATCAAAGCTCACTCCATCAATAGCCAATAGCACCTTTGGCTCTTCTGTTGTAGGTTCTTTGTTCTTATCCTTCTTGTACCAAGTTGACTTGTTGTCAGATTTCCTTGGTTTTCTACATTCTCTAGCAAAGTGCCCCTTCTTGTGACAATTATAGCACTCCACCTTATTTTTATCAAAACCTACAGTCTCATCACCACTTATATGTATCTTTCTCCCTGTCTTCTTCCAGAACTTCTTTGATCTTAAGTTGAGTAATGCTACCTGCCATTTGATGTCCATCTCCTCCATATCAGCTTCATCAATTTGATCCAAGTCCTCATGATTGAGGATTGAATCACCTACATGGCTTGATATAAAGGCATAGAAAGTAGCATCACTTAGTCCTGCAATCTGTTTCTTTGAGCTCCTAGTGGAAACATTTCCATTACCAGTGGAAACAATCATGTTACCACTGTCATCATCAGTATCACTTTCATCATCTGAACTATCATTACCTGATGATGATATGAGTGCTACACTTGCAGAACTTGTTTTTAACTTGCCAGCTTTCCTTAATCTTTGTTCAATAACTTTGAAGTTATTGTACACATCATTAAGCTTCATGTTCTCAAGATCTGACTTATCTTCCCATACAGCAACATTGGTATCAAACTCAGCAGGTAAACTTCTTAGAAATTTAAGATTGAGGTCTTCCTTTTCCACCTCAATTCCAAAAGCAGTCAGCTGAGTAACAATCTTTTGTAGCCTTGTGAATATGCTATCAAGAGATTCATTGCTTGTTGAACCAAAATTCTCATAGGTCTGCTTTAGTAAAGTCTTTTGAGTCTTCTTGGTAGAGTCATTACCACCAAACACTTCACAGATCTCATCAAAGAAGGTCTTTGCAGACTTGTATTTGGTAAAAGCCAGAACTTGTTCTCTGGGTAGAGCCATCAATAACAAACCTCTAGCCTTCAAATCATTCTTTAGTTGGTTTCTTTCTTCATTAGTAACAGGACCAGCGTTTACTTTTGTTACTGGCTTGTCACCAACCATCTCTACAGTTGTACCAGGTTTGAATGAATTTCCACACATTATGATCTCCCATAATGTGTAGTCTTGAACCATAAAGAATTGTTCTATCATAAGCCTCCACATCTCAAAGTCATTAATTTTAAGCTTGGGAAGCTTTGCAGCAATGTTTGATTGGCTTGTTTCTGTCTCCATTGTTTCTTTTGAATCTGCCATAGGATCTTCTAAATCAAAATATCAAAGCCTTTCTCTGATACCACTTGTTGGATCGTGAACACCTTGAACTTGTGTTAATAATGATACTTTGATTGATACCACTAAGTATGCGGAATCTACTTAATGATACTTAGAAGATTGATTGTTAACGAAACAGTATGTATGAACAATGTATATACCAAAACAAATAGCTCCAATATTATTAATGATAATAATACGAGTGATCTATGATATCACTAGGGTTACACCTTGAAGCTCTAAGAAAGACGTATATGAAAGTTATATTCTAACTATGATCTAGGATCTCCTTTTATACAACAAGGAGTCCTCTTGTACAAGATAAGTATAATACTAATAGAATAAGATATACACAATATCTTTTCTATGTTTATCTAAGCGCGTTTCTCTAACAGTTGTCATGCAAGCAGTGGTAATATTTTGTTCTTGCAGTGGTAATGAGTTTCCACTGCAAGTACAATCTTCTGCAGTTGAAATATCTTCACTAGCCGTGGTAACTGATAGAATAATTCCCAACAGACCATTTTGTAGTTTGCGAAAATTCAAGGGACCTGATGTGTAATTTTTCCAAAATAGTTACAAGGGTTTATCTTGCCAAGTTTTATTTACCAAAGGACCATTTTAGTTAATTTCCAAAATTTGAAATCCCAGGGACCAAAGTTGTCATTTTTCAAACTGCAGGGACCAAATGTGTAATTTTCTCAAACTTTTTACCCAAGGATCAATTTTTATAACTTTTGACTTTTAAATGCCTTGGGTTGACTTTTCTTTTGTTTTAAACCTTCAGGGACTAGTTTTGTCAATTTTTGAAACTTGAGGGACTGAAACTGCCAATTATACAAACTTTGTTCGTTTTTCATTTGTTTTTAAACATTTTGCATCTAACACATATAAAACACACTTTTGGGATAAATTCTGTATTTTGATGCATTTCTGAGTGTTTTTGGATGTTTTGGCAGTTCAGATACGATAAAAATGATGAGTATTTACACACTCATCACTCTACTATAAAAATATCATAAACTTCTAAAAATGTTTTTGCTTAAAACTTAAAAATTTGAAAATGAGTAATGTTCAATTTCCGAATACCCTTAAAAACAAAAATATTAATCTTTTGTTTAATTTCTCACATAAAAATTCAAATAATCTTGTCTTAATGAAATTGTTGACGTAACAATGTTCCCATAAAGAATTTAAAAGATTTGCATGACAACTTTTGGTTAATGTGTTTTTTTTTTTAAATAGGAGACTTTTCTAAATTTAATCCAAATGTTAATAATTCTAAAAATTTATCCACAAACTTTACTATATAAGGCACAATATTACAACTTCTTTTTATTATTGTGTTGTTTTATGGTTGATGAAAATAAATGATAAAAAAAAAAAAAAAAAAAAAAAAAAAAAAAAAAAAAAAATAGGTGATGTATTTGTTGAACCATGTAACACCCCCATTTTGCACTGATCGCAGCGGATAAAGTGTTTGGAGTATTACTTCATAGAATCACAGATACAGTAATAGAAAGCGACTCGAAAAGAGACGTTTTAGAAATTTAGTTATCATTCATAATTATCAGAGTTTTAATTATAAAAGATATAGTTTTATTTTTTATGAGGTCCCAAAAATCTAAGAGTTAGGTTGTGTTTGAATAATAACCATGAAAAGTCCTCCGAGTTCAGTACCTCCTTCTGCCATGGATCCATAGAAGTAATATACCTAGAATACATGCTTAAAAAGTCAACACTAGGTGTTGAGTGAGAATCATAGGTTTAGAGGTTAGTGAATACAAGTTTCCTGGGTTCAGTTATTACACCCATCTGGGAAAATGTAGGTTTTGTGATAATTGTGATGCATGCACAATTATCAGGAGTGTAGTTTGTTGCACTAAGCTCATGAATCACACTTTAACGATCCGGGTCATGTAAGCTGCAGACCCAACATGAGGGGATAGAAGGATAACTTGCCAAAGTTATTCCTTAAGTGGATTCAAATATAGTATTTATTGGTACCACCTAGTGGGGTGTTAATACCAATGGGAGTTGTCAAACTCCAATAGATCTATCAACTATATTCGCGTTCGCGTGGGTAAAATATCCCAAACGATTAGATTCATAAATTTTGGTTATGTAGTGGTGGCAGTTAGTTTACTCATGCAACCAACCAAAGAAAAAGACTTGTATTCGGTTTTAAGTAAAGCATTTAGCATGTATCCCCCTCACAAGGTTTATAAAGCATTTAAAGTGAAAGTTTAAAAAGATGTGAGGCTACGAAAACTCACCTGGGTTTAGAGTAATCTAAGTGATGCAAATAGTGACTCGGAAACTAGACCGCCTTACTCACGTATCCTAGTGTGTTGTTGGTTTTGGATGTATGTCAAGCTTTAGTTATCATGTTTATGTTTCTCAAGTTTTTGTTTTTAGGTTTGTTAATGTTTTATATATAACATAACACCGTTCAGGTCATTGTAATTCAAAAGTATATGACTCCTCACATGAAGCTCCCTACTATTGTATTATGTTATTAACATAATACCGTTCGGGTCATCATAATTCAGAAGTTAATACTCCTCACACAAAGCTCCCTATTATTGAGTTATGTTGTTACTAGGGTTTAGTTATAATCATATCACCGTTCGGGCCATCATATCTCAGAAGTATATGCAATAATCGTTCGAGGAGTCAGGACACTTTAATTCGTAAACCCAACAAACTCGTCAAAACGAAATATCCACATAGTACTCCTCGCATGAAACTCCCTAGTATTGTGTTATGCTTATAACTTTATTTAGGTTTTATATTTATATGTTATTTTCACTTTTTACCCTTATAGTATTTATATTTACGTTTTCTACCCTAAATTTATATTACTTATATTAGTTATACTAATAATTATCTATACTTGACACAACTAGTCCCTAGACTTATATATTTTAAGTAACTAACCTAAGACTCTTAAGTTTTCTATATTTACCATTTAGACCTTTAACTTAATAATATTTACATTTTTAGTCCTTTTTAGTTTATACTTATTTTAATATCTATCCTAGGGTTTTAATATTATGCAAAACTAGTCCTTACACTTATAACTTCTAGGAAATGTCAAAAACAGTCCCTAGACTTTATAAAGTCAGGAATTTACGATATATACCCTTATGCATGTAAAGTTTTGCAAAACTAGTCCTAATATGCATGTAACTTATATTTTATCTAGCAACTAAGTTTTCTAGCTTATGTTTTACTTATTTTAACTTATCTAGGTTATGTATAACTAGTGTATGACTTATAGAAGTGACTTATAGCATGCATGCAAGTATACGACTCGATCTAGGGTTTTAAAATGTAATCTAACTAGTTCTAGTATTCAAGGCTTAGGCAAGGTATTCTATGGGTTCTAAGGCAACATAAATCTATCCTAATACTAAACTAAAGCTAAATATACTAATATGTAATACTTAATTGGCTAGGGGAGGGTTTACGTGGGTTTTAGGGTTTTCTAGGGCTCGTATCGACTCAAACCACAACACAAATCGACCAAAGCTTAGCTACTCGACTTCTACTGCTTCTAAAGGCTTAGTACTACAGAAATGTGAGGTAGAGAGGAAAGTTAGAGGTGTGGAGAAGAATGGATGGAGGGCATGGGTATTTATACCCGCGTAAGGAGTAGCGAGCAAGAAATGGGGTGGTTAGGTGTCGAGCAGGGGGAAGGGTAAGAAAGAAAGGCTAGGGGTGATCGTGGAGGGTCTAATGGTGATGACGACGAGCTATGGCAGTAGCTAGGGGCGGAGTAGGTCGGTTGTGGTGGTGGAGAGCCGTGGGAGGCGGTTTGGTGGTAGTAGCTTACAAGGAGGTGATGCACCTCCTTACTTGGGTTCTTAGAGGTGCTTGTAAGCTTCTTAGGGTGTTTATAGTGGTTTAGGGTGATTAGGGGTGGATTAGTGGTGGTTTAGGGGAGGTTTAGTGGTGGATTAGACAAGTAGGTGATTAGTGGTGGATTAGACAAGTAGGTGATGCACCTACTTTTGTGGGTGCTTAGAGGTGTTAGGGTGTGTGCTTGGGTATGACTAAGGTGTTAGGGTGCTAGGTTGAGGTGTTTGAGGTGCTTATGTTTAGGTTTTACTTGTTTTAGTTAAGTTTAGACCTAGTTCTACTTATTAAGTGTTTAAGATTTTTCCTAAGGTTTAGTGCCTAAGTTAAGTTCCTAAGAGTGTTTAGTGACTAATCCTAATACCTAATGGGTTTATTCTAAGTGAGGGTAACTTATGGGAAAGGTTTGGGAAGGTTTGACCTAGTTTTGTAACCTAAATGACCTAAGTGTGTTTAGTGAGAGACTAGGGTTTATCCTGTGGTTTAGTGCCTAGACTAGTGTCCTATGAGTATCTAATAACTATTCCTAAGTTCTAAGAGGCTTATACTAAGTGGTAGTGACCTATGGGGAGGTTTTGGGATGGTTTAGACCTAATTCTAGTTAACTATGACCTAGTTATGGTTTTGGGCTTATTGGGTTTGTATCTAAGTTCTAAAGGTTTATTCTATAGCCTAATGGTTCTAATATATCCTAATATTCCTAAGGAACCCCATACTTAAGCCTTGGACACATTTATACTAGTTAAACTAAGCATATAGGTTCAAATAAATACATAATCCTACTTAAGTTTTAGTTAGTGTTTATTAGGGTTTTGTGTTATGTTTAGTGTTTTAGATTGGTGAATTACTTATTATGGTGTTGTTATGATTTTATGCTTGACATACCTGGGGTTTATAGGATGTGAGTGTTGAGTTATTTGGCTTGTGTAGATACGTGAGCAGGTCTAGTGAGTTATGCAAGTAATAATGCATATAAAAAGCAAAAATTTACCTGTGAAATACCTACTATAGGTATTTGTAATGGAAATGATAGTAATGGGTGTTTGTGGGTTGTTATAAACTAGTTTCAAACCAAAATGAGGTTAGTATAATTGTAATATTTTATTTATTGCACTTTTTGTTTTAGTTGCATATATTCATTTATTTTCATATTTACAAATTCATCCCATTTATGCTCAAAATACCGATCTGTATTCCAATCCCTATATCGCAATTATAATTGTTTGCCACTATAAAATCACGTGCTATGCACGGGTACTCGTCTAATCTATAATATAATATATATAAAATATAAACCTCATTGGTAAATAGGATAATTGATTGAAAATGTATCTAAGTTATCATTTTTTACTATATTGCGTAAGTATCTTTTTTTTCCTAATAAATGTGACGATATTGCTAAACTTCCTAACGTTTGCACTAAATGAGATGATTACAGTTTTGAGGTGACGTGGCACTGGTTGACCCCGTTTTATTTAAAAAAATACCTGTTATATTTACAAGTTCTTTTATATATTAGATGTAAAGTTCCAAACACCCATTTGTGCACTTAACCCTAAACACCCCTTTTTTTTACCTTCACTCCACCACCCATCAACCCTAACAGCAACACCATCAACCACCACTAACCAGTCCTTCAACCCCACCAGCGGTAACCACTTCCTCCTCACCACCTGCTCCAAACCCGTTGATTCGTGTCAAAACCAATTATATAATATAATAGTATAGTATCGAAGTGATCCGCGTAAAATACGGATCACCCGAGTCGTTTCCCAGTGAAGGCGAATAGAATCGAAAATATCGATTCGTGAAACCGTGAATTGAAAAGTGAAATAGTGAGAATAGCAATCAAAATACTCAAGTAATCACAATCAACTATGAAACATGCAAAGAGTACAAGCTAATAATGCACCAAAATCAAAAACGTAAAAACGGAAATGCAACCACAAAATTTAAAACGTAACGTTTATTGAAAAATGATCCTACGAATGTAAAATAATTTTCTAAAAATCTTAAACTATTAAAAAGAATTTTAAGAAAAATAAAAATATTTTTTTGACTTTTCTTTTATTTTCTATGAATTAAAATTGATTTTTGGAATTTAAAATGAATTAAAAATAAGGAAAAATAGAAAATTAAAATGGAAAATTGAAAATTTAATTCTAAAAATTCTAAAATATTATAAAAGAATTTCTAAAAATATTTTTGTATTTTTCACAACATTTTCTGAATTTTTATGAATTTTTGGTAATTAAAAACTATTTAAAAATGGATAAAATCAAAAAGAAATTAAGAAAAATAGTAAAAAGGCTTAGAAAAATCTGGAAAAATTCCAGAAAATCAAAAATATTAAAAAGAACTCAGAATAAAAATTTGAAGTGAAAATGAAAAGTTTAAGTGCTTATTTAGTAGAAACTGCTTATCACAAGTGCTTATTTATAAGCACTTGTGAACAGTACTTTAATGCAATTTACTACACTGACTGAAAATGATGTATAAAACTCAAATATGACAGAAAATGACCAAATGTTAGCTCAAAATTCCACAGATACTCAAAATATATGCAATAAGCTCAAGCTAAAAGGTCTTATATAAGCAGATTTAAGCAAACACAATTCCAGAAATGAATCAATGATACAGAAACCAAAAACATTCAAATAATACTCAGAAACAAAGATCAAATCACAATCAATAGCCTAGAAACAAAATAGCAGTCCTACTATTCCAAACAGTCCCCTGTGTCACTCAAGCTATTTTACAGGTTCAAAAATCAGACCTAATAAGCTCTAAATGAAAAGCTAATGGGGGCAAAAGATGGAATACCAACCAAAGATCATGAAAACATCAAAAGACCTATCATAACTATTCCAATTGATCACTAATTAAACCATAGTTCAGCTAACAAAACTCAATTTAGACTGCAGTTACACTTGTACATGCTGACTTTTGCATTTTGAACTTCAATTGACTATTTTGAATTATGATCTCTCTAATATTGACAAATGTTGTAAGATTAACTTGATTACTCACTGAATTCACTCTCTTAATCAATATAAGCAACTAGCAGTCCAATTATTAAGCTCATTTATCAAATATTCTATCTGTGAAGAATTATCTAATCTAATGTTGACTTTAACTTGTGCTACTGAAATTATGTTATAACTAAGCTACTCATGCCTAAATAGAACTACTGATGCATAGAACAGGTTACAAACAAATTACAAAAACTAGCAAATGCTTAACCCAAACACTCCTTACAGCTGCAATTTACACTACAACTATGTGTTCAAGCTAAGTTCTACCAAACTATTATACAATTCAAAACACTTATAACCAGCTGACTGTAGATTAACACTCTAATTACCAGTTGTATAGCTCCAATTTAACAAGTTCACAATCTCACTTATTACCACAATGATCAAGTATGCACAGACAAACTACAATTCAATCCAAACTTCAATTATCAAATTCAACTAATAAGCTATGCTATAGTGAGACTAGAATCACAAACCTTAGTAACAACAAAATCACTATCAATTGAGAACAAGTAGTATGACAAATGCTTCAAATACACTAGAATGACACAATCAGACCTACAAACTGATGAAATCTTCTAATCAAATGAGCTCAAACTCAACTATTACTACCACTAATCTGCTAACACAATCAATTAAACTATAGCAACTAAAACTGAATGAGTCTAGAAATCAAACATCAACTATAAGATACTTGAATCAGATTTTTACCAAAACTCTCCCCCTCAGCATGAACAGAAGGGGACTCACTATGCTTGCCTATCTCTAGGATAGGCAGGTCCTTCCCTGTCTGACCAAGCTTATCCAATTATCACCCTCAGCAACTCAGGTTCAAACACACTTTTGATGAAACAGTAACAAGTTCTCAACAGGCTAATTAAGCTTGAACAATCTATTTATAAGCTGAATCAGCTTATTTCTGACCTAAACAACTGATTTGAAACATTTTTTAATTTTTATAATTTTTTTTTTTTTTTTTTTTATTTTCTTTATTTGAAGACTTATTTACTGAATTGAAAAGAAAAGTTGATTAAGCTAATTTTGTAAACAATTAGATTTACTAATAGAAAATAAGCTGAGATTAAGTGATAATAAGCTAGATATAAGCTAAATTGAAACTGAATAAGCAATTAAAAGTAATTAATAAGCTGAAATATTTAGAAGGTAAACTCAAACTTTTATTGAAAACTTTATAAGAAATTTACATTATCTAAACTAAATACAATCTATTGGAATTTTGACAGCATAACAATAAGCTAAAAATTCTACACTAACAAGCTCAAAATGAGCACTATATATAGATGAGGAGAGAGTTAGGAGGTCACAATGCCATGCTGGTGATCCACGACTACTTGTGCTTCTTTCCCTCTAATCATAGCCCTTTGATCAATGTGTGTTTCTTCAAATCAATCACAACCCTTGGATGATAATCTGATGCGTGGCCTATCCAATAGTATGCTGCCATCTGTCTCAATTCGTGCAATCTCTCTGACACGTGCTGACAAGCTTCTAGAAATAGAATCCAATGATTAGAATGACGTGTTCCACCCAATCATTGATCACCACGTAGTAATTCTTTGCACTTATTTCCTCTGGTCACGTTTCTGGCACATGGATTTGGGTTCTAGAAGGGTTAATTTTTATTAATTGTTATGGAGGATGGGTAATTGTGAGAAAGTAAAATTAGGGTTTATGTGTTTTTGGAGAAGGGAATGTACGGGTAGATTTGGGGGAGTTCTGGGCAATGGTAAAAGGGGGGGGATGGAATGTTTTTATTATTACTTTGTGTAATTTTGACCCTGGATATTTACTTTGACCGAACATGGGTTGGGTTATGGTAATAAATGGGCTTTTTGTGATTTGGACCTTGGATTAATTATGGACTAGGCTAGAGGTGATTGTAAATTCAGACTTTGAAACTCATAAGGACCAAAAGTGCAAATCCGAAATATCAAGGACCAATTGTGAAATTCTCAAACTTCCAAGGGCTAAATCTATAATTCCTCAAAAATATAGTACAAGGACTAGTTTTGCCAATTCTGAATAGATGAAGGATTGAAGTTGACTTTTAGATCCCATCTTTGACTTTTTGACCGTCTTCCACTCTTGTGCCCGTTTTTCCGGTTTTAGCATGATTTTTCGTCTTTTTGTGATTACTCCGTACCTGCATGTTCATAACATAAAAACACATGTTTTCTTGACATTTGTTAACTCAATTAGTCATTTTGGGTCGGTATTTGGCCATAAAATGGTATGTGAATTAGCACATACCACCCGTCACTTCGGTACTACCACCATCAAAATAAAATCAAATATGCCTAAAACAAAATACCGAAAAACATCCCTAGAATCTGAGATATATGCACCTCTTTCATACAAAAACATGATGGACGTGTAGCAAATGACGAATCCAAATGGACTTGTTGCGATGATGGATCCAAATGGCCATGTATATAACTATAGAATATGTTTAATGTGAATGTGATGATGTTTTGGTTTGATGATGTGTGGCAAATGACGGATCCAGTTTTTCTTCAAAATTTGGTAATTGTGGTAATTATAGGTTTTGGTGCAATGATGACCAAAGCCTCCGTTATGTTTTACTAATGAAAAATATACATTTGGGACATATAAAATCACAAGCGATAGCAAAAAACCAAAAACACACAAACCTTGCACTGGCGCGCCAGGTAACGCATCAGCACGTGGCCAGTACACCAGTGGTGAAGTGTTGGTTGTCTTTGGTTTTTTCAAGTCAGCTTTCCTCTTACCTGGCTAAGGTGTATCTTACAATACAGGTTCGTATATGATATTTAATATGTTTGGTAAACTTGCATTAAGATTTAGACTTAAAGAGATGCCAAAACAAGTTCTCTTGGTTTTACAAAACGTCAACTCATAAATGTTTTTCAAAAGCCATTATTTTTTAACTAAAAAATAGTGACGATTAATGTAACTAACTATTTAATTTTCTTTTGAGTTTAACTCTTAACTAAACCACACCACAACACAAATAAATTATCATCTCATCATCCCCCACCTAACACCACCACCACCCACCACCACCACGACATACCATAACACAAATAAATTATCATCTCATCCTCAACCACCTACCACTGCCACCACCCACCACCCATTACTCAACACCACCGCCCACCCACCACCACCAAAACTTGCAAACGAAGAAAAAGAAAAACACAACACACACACACACAAACACAAAATCAAACACAAACACAAACCTACTTAAGATTCAAAAAATATCAATAACGCTAATGAATAGGTCGTCGAAGGGAAGAACGGTGAGCGAAAGGTGGGGGAGGAGGTGCAGAACGATGATGCCTTTGGGCAAAGAAAACCCCTAATGTGTGTGGTTTGGTGGTGAGTGGCGGTGGTGGGTGGTGGTAGGTGGTGGTTGTGGGTGGTGGTGGTAGGTGGTGGTGGTAGTGGTAGTTATAGTGAGTGGTGGTGGTGGGTGGAGGCGATGGTAGGCGGTGGAAGATGAGATAATAATTAATTTGTGTTGTGGTGTGTAGTTTAGTGAAAACATAAACTAAACAAAATATATAAAGAGTCAGTTACATAAATCGTCCCTGCGTGTTAGTTAAAAAAAATTAAAATAAGTTTCAGTTACATAAATCATCCGTGTGGTTTAGTATGGACTTATAAAAACTATTTTTCCCCTCACGTGAGACTCACTTGGCCCGACTTAATGGGCAAAAATAACGGGTGTTAGTCATAATGGCCAGCTTGTACCAAAAAGTCCACTTTAAGGACATTTGCTAAAAATTATTGTCGGAGAAAATGAAATTTCAAAGACGGAATTTGTAGTTTACCCTTTATTTTATGTTCTATGGCTATGTTTGGCGCATAGCTTTTTGAGGCAATGAGCGGTGAGCAATCAGCTTTTTGATTTTTAGTGTTCGTTTGGCAAAAGAGCGGTGAGCTTTGCTATTTTTTAAGAATGTTCATTTTTTCAATGCTTCTTTAAGAAGCTGTGAGCGGTGAGTAATGAGTTGTGTCTACTGCTCACAACTACTGCCTTACAACTCACAGCCACTTTTGTCAAACATAGCCTATAGTATGGATGAAAGTGAAAGAAAGATAAACAAATTTTGTTTTTTAAGTCAAGGAAAAAAAAGAAAAAAGCTAATATATATATATATATATATATATATATATATATATATATATATATATATATATATATATATATATACACACACACTTTTGCCCTTCAACTTTGCTTTAAAATTGCATGGTTCAATAAAAAGAAGGGTATTGTAGGCGTAAAAAAAGGTAGAAGTTTCTTTCACTCTCTTTCATCCCAAAATTAGGGTGAAACTTTTTGAGAAAAAACATCTAAACCTCCTCCTTTTTTTTCTATTATTATTATTATTATTATTATTATTATTATTATTATTATTATTATTATTATTATTATTATTATTTTATACATTTTTTTTATAATCATCACTTTATTAGCACCATAAAAATTTACATTAAGTTAGATGGGAGTTCACACACACGTTGTGCTACCACTTCTTTTTTAATACAAAAGTTAATTTTATGAAAGATAAAAAACCCCACTTTTATTATTATTATTATTATTATTATTATTATTATTTATTTCCCTTGCCTTTCCTTCATGAAAAATCTCAAGAACACAAGTTATTTTGTATTTCTCTCATTTCCTTTATTTACTCATCCAAAACTATCTTGAGAATAAAGTGTTAGAAGAAATTGAAGGAGAATACTTTGCTAACAAATGTTGAATAGCATGTTAAATTATTCGAATGGTAGCTTTTTTTTTTTTTTTTTTTTTTTTTGGCAAAACAGAAGATATATAGATAAATGAAGCTTCAACAATGTTGAAGAACAAATTACAAAGTTTGACCACAAAAGCTAACTCAACAACAATACTAACTACACTTGAAGCAACAAACTAAACAATCAATGAAGAATCCAATGTTGATCAATCCAAAGTGAAATTGAGAAGCATGACATACTCTTTGCTCAACTGCCCATTGAAACACTATAAGCTTGACAAAAGATAATGCTTTGAACCGATCGACTATCAATGATCGCCTCATAACTAGCCGGCCAAAAGACCAAAAGGCATAAGAACCAAAATTTCCATATGTTGTGAAAGATTGACAGCAAATCTTCTATGCATTCTTGAACAAAAACTGAAACTGAAATTGGCAATACGCAAGAAATGATCATCACTTGAACAAACTACCCCAAGAATATAAACGACCAAGAGCACTACAAAGGGCCCTTCCAAATGGAAGTCACTTCCACCACTTCAAGCTGCAACTTAAAATGAAACTTTTATCTTGCCAAGAAAAATGTTAAAAAATCAAAGACTTCCTGTGAACTTCTCTGAAACTACCCAAAAATGTTCACCCGATGCAAATTTTGAGAAACAGAAACTTGCTTCCAAAAAAAAACTAATCCCTCTGATGTTCTTTCAGCAGGCTATATTACCCCTTGCAACTCTTACCCTGGCCAAAAACAACGAAAACAGAAACGCGAACCTCAAACACTAGTGTCTCTTAAATCTACCCACGAGTAATCCAGGATAGGATCATCAATTTAAGGGTTAAGTGCCTCTTTCTCGTATTCTCTCATGTCGTGCATAAAATCATTGTAAGCATGGTCTTCCAGAATCTTGTTTTGACTGCCGATGATCGACCCTTTCGACTTTCTCCCTACTGAAACAACATGAATGTTTGAGTTCGAAGCTTCTACGGACCAATCAGCTACACCAGGGTCCCGAAGATCTTTATTTCTTAAGAGCCCGTTCTTAGATCTGCCTTTTTCTGCTTTCTTTGACTTCAATGTTGCGTTATTCTTACCAGAAACTTTTTCTTTATCTTTTAGCTTTCTCTCTCTATTAGCCTTGATAGTGTTCTTGAAACCTTGGCATTCTTTGTGACATTCATCTTGTTCACATTCATTACTACTTGTTTCGTGGTTAGAGGATAAAGGTATAAGATGTTGTTGGATACTTTCTTTATCTAGATTGCATGAACTTTGTTGAACTTGGTCCGTAAATGCAGAATTTACAGTAACCACTTGAGCAGGGATTTCAGGTTCAACTGATAAGTCATGAATCTTCAAATTTTCTTGTATGCAATCATTTGTAGCTTCTTTAGTTTTTTCAGCTTCATGAGAAGGTGAATCTTCCAAACTTGTACCTTGTGATAAACGAGTTGTATCTTGAGGAACTGTTTCCTTGCTCACATTATCCGATGGATAATAGTTGCAATTGTTATTCTTTATGGGGCTACAAGTTGGACCTTGACCTTCGTGAAAAAGAGATTCTTTCATTCTTTGGTACACATCAATATAAAAGCTACTTTGTCTATTTATCAATTGGGAAACTTCAGTATTTTCAACTGTAAAAGGACCACTAGCCATAGCTGTATGAAGATTGTCTGTAGAAGATATTCCCGCTTCAGTAACAAAATTTAAATTTGAATTCAAAATTTGTTTTGTGATTGGCTCCAACTGATAAACCCCATCCTTGTTAACTTGTTTCGATGTCGCTAAAGAAGGTTGATTCGTTGCTTCAAGAATTTGTTGTTGACCACCCGTTGTCTGAGAAGCATGTAATGCATGTGGAGTCCGAGTATCTAACACCTCTAACTGAGACCAGTCATTATCATTCTTAAAACTAGGAACATTCTCGATCTCAGTCACCCAAATAGGAACAAGTTTCTCATTTGAAATTTTTGCATAACAAAACTGTTGAAAATGACCAGGATTGTTTACCTCTGTGAAACAATATAATGAACCTGCTTTCTTTAATTCAGATGAATCTTTATCCACATATAATACATCGCCCCATGATTTAGCAACCAAACGAATACTTTCTAGTGAAGACCATTCGAAAGGTATACCTTTGATTTCAAGCCAAACAAATCTGGAATATTTACCAGCCCTATCACTCATTGATTGAATTTTTAAAATTCCATCTTCAGAGGTGTAAGAACCTTGAATCAATCTATTGAAGCTACCCACATCTTTGCATCTTACAATTACTCCATGATGACCCCATTGAGTACATTTATCTACTTTCACATGCTGATTTTTCAACCAGCGACTTACCTTTGAAGGAGTTATGCATTCCTTATCAATTATCATGGCACTCATACTCAAACCTTTTTGTGCTTCTTGATGAATGTGTAACGTAATATCAATGGATTTAGCATTCTCAAGTGATATGTGGTTGTATTTCTGCACATGTGGAATTCTGTATTTCGACCACATATCATGTTTAGCAAGCTTTACGTTAACATTTCTGCCCAAAATGTTTTTACCATTCATTGAATATAAAGCTTCAGTAGCTTGATTGTAAGTAGCAAATTTAACAAATGCGAAATTTCTACCCTGTTTCCATGAAATTCCTTGAAGCCAACCAAATCGTCTGAAACAATTCGAGATTACCTGAGGGTTTGCGTTGACAGCCAAGTTACCTAAATATAATGTTGAGATCCCATATGATTGTCCATTATTATTTCCGAAAAACTCCCTTGCTTCTGGTTGCTTTCTTAGATTCTTGACTGGTGAGGTGTTATTGGAAACATCGAGGTGATCAGGTATTTTTTGTGATGAAGAGTGGGGCAGGGGCGGAGGTGGAGGTGGAGGTGGAGGTGGAGGTGGTGGTGGTGGGGGGTAGTGGGACGGGGGCGGAGGTGGATATGGTGGTGGGGGCGTTTGGGTTTGGGTGTGGTTTGGGAGCATTTGGAGAGGTTTTTTACTTATGTGTATTCGAATGGTAGCTAATACAACTTTTGAAAGTACAAATCTACTTTTACCTATTTGTTAACCGGGCGGGCTCTATGCCTAGCCCGGTCAAACTAGCCCACTGCCCACTGCCATGTTTCTGTTTTTGTCCCTAGCCCACTGCCATGTTTCAGTTTTTGTCCCCCACTGCTGGTCAAAAAGTGCGGCCGTATATTTTGGGTTTTTTTTTTTTTTTTTTTTTTTTTTTTTTTTTTTTTTTTTTTTTTTGTAATTTTGTAATTTAAAAAAAAAAAAAGTTGTAATTTTTTTTTTTTGTAATAAATGTTATAAAAGTTTTTTAAAAAAAGTATTTTGTTAAAAATAATAAAAATTGAAATTTTTTTGTAAATAAAATAAAAGTTGTAAATTTTAATATAATTTTGTAATTTAAAAAAAAAAAAAAAAGTTGTAATTTTTTTTTTTTTTTTTTTTTTTTGTAATAAATGTTATAAAAGTTTTTAAAAAAAAGTATTTTGTTAAAAATAATAAAAGTTGAAATTTTTTTGTAAAAAAAATAAAAGTTGTAATTTTTTTTTTTTTTTTTTTTTTTTTTTTTTTTTTTTTTTGTAATAAATGTTATAAAAGTTTAAAAAAAAAGTATTTTGTTAAAAATAATAAAAGTTGAAATTTTTTTGGTAATGTTTGTTGTCATAGTCGTTTAATGTGGTAACGTTTAACATGCTATTTGTTGTTGTTATTAATTAAATAAAAACACATTGGACGTTACAAAAACATTACAAAAAAACATTATAAAAAAATATATATACTATACCATAAACACATTACAAAAAAAAAAAAAAAAAAAAAAAAAAAAAAAAAAAAAAAAAAAAAAAAAGACAACTAAAAGACAAAATAAGGAAAAAACAAAAAAAAAAGTGGGCTAAATTTTAGAGAGGGTTTGGTTAATAAAAATAGGGCCCGTGAGAATAACGTACCCCTTTTAAAATATAGAATTTTGATATAGATTCATTCCTTTATAACTTACGCGTATGAAACAACGTAGAACGTCGATGTGAATGGTGAATATGTACATACCATACATGTGCACTTTTTTGTTTTTTATAAAATATTTGAATTGTTGTTAAGAATATGAAAAGAATGAAATTTGATTCTTATGTGCTTCCAGAAATACGACTATTAACTAGAGTTTAAAAATGAAAGAAAGTATCCAACATTGCATTTATTCTCTTCTTGTTATCTATGATTTCGTCAATATTTGCCTACTTATATTTGAATTTTGTATGATTTGGTCAATATTTTCCTTTTAGGTATCTTAAATTACAGTGTGACTGGGAAATTGATGTAACTTATATTTCATGAATATTATGTTTTTCTTAATTTTGTATTTAGATCTAAAATAACAGTATAGTTTCATTGGTTTACAAATTTTATATTCAAGTTCAAAAACTTTTAAAACCAAGGATAATCTTAAATTCAATTTTATTAACTTACATGTAAAATTCTCAAATTTTATAACTTTTTAGTAAATTTAACAAATACCTCATATACTAAACTTTTAGATATAAAATCATTTGAGTACCAAACATTTTTTACATACCAAGGGACTAATCTCCACCCTTCATCTTCCCTCCATCTTTATTTGATCTAATGGATGAGATTAATCCCAACAATTTAAAAAACCACTTTCATCTTCTTTTTTTTCAAATATTAATATCTTTCAAACCGTTAATCGTTAAGCGAAAAAAATATACCGTTACGACAAGCATTTAATTATCTTTTATAGATAGTAGATAGGCACTTTAATATATTTTTGGCAAAAAAATTTTTTCGTTTTTTTCACCTTTTTTTTCAGGGTCGAAAAAATCATATATGATACTCCCTCCGTCCCAAAATTATTGTCCCCTTTTGACTTTTTCATTCTTTACTTTTCAACTTTGACTTTAAGTATTTTTGTTTATATTACATAATACTCGATACAAAATATATGAACGGATTGAGTTTTAAATGTATTTTCATTTGGTATAATGTTGATAAAAAATTGTATAACACAAACAAAAATATTTATAGTCAAAGTTGAGAAAGAAAGACCGAAAAAGTCAATAGGGGACAATAAATTTAGGACGGAGGTAGTATTACATATCATATCATATATGATATTACATATCATATATATGATATATCATATATGATTTTTTCGGCCACGAAAAAAAGAGTGAAAAAAACGAAAAAAAAATTTTGTCGAAAGTATATCAAAATGCCCGTCTATAGAAAGATAATTAAATGCTCGTCGCGATGGTTTAATTATTTTCGCTTAACGATTAACGGTTTAAGAGATATTTAAATTATAAAAAATGGGTGAAATATTGTGTTTTTAATCCCAACCACTGATTTCTTTTTATATGGATGGTGGGGATGAGTCCCTTGATATGTAAGAAAAGTTTGGTATTTAATATAACTCTACTCAAACTTTTAAGAGAAAAACTTTATTATTATTATTATTATTATTATTATTATTATTAAATTGATTGTAATACTAAGGGTCCGCTTGGTTCAAAGTGGGGAAAGGGAAAGGGAAAAGGAAAGGGAAAGGAATGCAAATGGATAAGTGAGGTGGGTAATCAATACCTTACCCCCCCCCCCCCCAATTTAGTCTATAATGGTTGATTACCCACTACGGGGTAATCAATACCTTTCCCTTTACTAACCAAGCACAAACATTGTTTGATGTGGGCCCATCATTATTCCTTTACCCATTCCCCACCCCCACTTAACCCCTCACCAAGCACTCCCTAAAATTTCATATACCTACGGGGTGTAAATATCAATTTGAAGCATGGTGTTAAGATATGCAAATAAATAATTAGACACTCTAATTTTTTAAATGAATAATTTTTATATTACTATTAAGAAAATTAAATTAACTTTCATACTTTTCTTTGAAGAGAAATTAACTTTCATACTAAAACTATGTGTATGCAGATGATTAAAACATATATATACTACATATAAAGCATGAAAGATTCTTTCTCTAAAAATTTAAGACTTACAAAAAATTAAGCATGATTTACAACACTTTAATGCATCCAATTTTCAGAATTACAACAAAGTAAGCATATTGTACAACAAAATAAATCGTGATGTCATTTTAAGACTAAAATTCTATCAAACAACATTAATGCTATTAAAAACAAACATTTAAGCACAATGTACAATAGCTGCAATCAATTTTCAGATTTACAACAAAATAAACATAGTGTACAACAAAATAAGGATGATGTAATTTTCAGCTTATAACATTAATGCTATTAAAGTGGTCAATGTTATTAATTACTATAATGACTACTACTTACAAAAAAAGAAATATAATGTACAACACTTTAATGCACATAATTTTTAGACGTACAAGACAATAAGCATATTGTACAACAAAACACCACATTAATGTTATTTAATGTAGCCAATTATTTAACTGGTCAATAAATACAATTAATACAGTTATTAAACACCATTTACATAAGAAATACAAATTATCAAGTATATTGTACAACCAAATTAAACACAATTCATGCATTAAATTTTACTACTACAAATAATAAAGAACATTATACAAATATTCAAGCCCGAACGAAAAAAGGGCCAAATGGGCTTGAGCCCGAACGGGCGCGGACCAAACGGGCTCGAGCCCGAACAGGCACTGGCCAACGGGTTCGAGCCCGAACGGGCACGGGCTATACGAAATTCTTGATATCCGTAAATTTATTGTCAAAAAGAACATAATAAACTAAAATACATTATTCATCGAAAAATTTTATTTCATGGTACTCCTCGCTGCTACGCGCGGGTACCTTGCTAGTATATAAATAAACATGTTCAACATATTTAGTCTATGTAAAAATAATGCGCATGCATAAAACTTTAAAACTAATTTATATATGTAAGTTTCTAACAAATAATAATGAAACTGTATAAACAAAGACACGACATATTAAACGTGTAACGCGAGCTCCGTGATTCAATACGAGTAATATACTTAATAAAAGTTTTAAGGTTGGTTCTAAAGTGAGTTATGATCGTTTAACAATATCAATAACAGTTTTGGTGACCAAGGGCGGCGGACCCAAAATACTAAGTCACGAGTATAAATGAAATAAAAAAAGGCGGCGGACCCAGAATACTAAGTCACGAGTGTAAATGAAATAAAAATGAATTTAAATTTTGTGACCGTGTTCATTTTGGAAAAATCGAGAATTTTTACGAAAATTTACACTACGCGACAAACATCCATCCGGTTCCCGTGAATCCCCTAGGTCTGTCCTTGTAGGTACAATAGCAAATAGCGGAGTTTTCTAAAGAGTTGATTTTGACGCTTATGAACCAAGAAAAAGGATCAAAGATTAATTTAGTAATGCTGACTTTCATCGTATCAGAATTTAAATTACAAGTAATAAACAAAAGTTGTATAATGTCTCTTTAAGCATTAATTGTCCAATAATTACAACTTTGTCATAATATAACCGGAAATGTTAACTGTTGACTTACAATTCTTATAACACTCGCATTACATACTAACACCGATAAACTTCATTACATACTAAGCTTTTAACACTCAGTAACACAATCCTGCTACGACTAATAGGAAGAGAAGATCATTCACGAGGACGTGCAAGCCATAATGAGCTAAGAGCTCGAAGACGTGAGAAATAATCACTGATGGCTATAAGTGCTCGAGCTGATTGACGTGTTGTCAATATCCGATGCATTTGTTGCAAGGTTTGTTGCCTCAAGTTGTCCGCCTGCAACCACAACCAAACCATTCATCAACCATTGGGGTGTGTTAAGCGGTTGTTATAGGTAGCAAAATGTATGGGTTAGGTAAGTGGTCCAAAAACACATACTTTTTTAAGGATATTAATTAAAAAAAAAATTATAAATCTATATTCCAAAAAAAAAAAAAAGTTAAAGCACAATTTAGAATTGCACCCCACCTGCTAATAACTAAGGCGACTTAGATAATGGGTCAACTGGGTAACTTTTTAATCGACTTAAGGCGACTTTTAAACCATTCTCCCTTTTACTTTATTTTTTGGCGAGTTATTTTAGCTTCACATATTTAACCGATTACTGATAAAGCTATAACCAAATTGAAAATTTTATATGAATTGGTAAAAACTGCCACCTCTAGTCTTTATGAAGAAGAAAAAAAGTATGGCTATAACAAAAAGAGCACCTGTCGAATGAAGCCCTCTAGTGTTCCTAATTTACCCATAGCCATCGCCATTTGACCCATATAGTTGGCTACGTTGCCTGATGAGCCCGAGGGCCCAAGGGAGCCTGCTAATGTCTCGGATAAAGACTGCTGCAATGCATCCATTCCTTGTGATAAGGCGTCCTCCGCCTGCTGTGATGTTTGCTGCAAGTTATTGATGGCCAACAACTGTTGTTCTGTCAAAGGCTCTAATTGGGTTATAAGTAGCTGCAATTTATGTAAAACATGTCCATAAATTAGATAATAAAAAAGAAAACGTACTCTACTGAAAATATATCAGTTGCACATTACTGTGGGTTTACTGTTGTCAGTTTTCAACCACTCCAAAACTCCATATTTATCATATGAATAGATTTGTACTTATGCATGTGTGTGTATGCATGTATGAGTAATGGGTTTGTAGCACGTTAAACTAACACTAGTTAAGCAACAAATAAATACTACTCCGTAGAAGTAATCACACAAACAGTAGTGATTACAAGATCTGCTGCCGAATCATAACCTTCTAATGATTCATTTTTCTACAATGCAACATGTTTGACACAGCAGATTCCACTTACAAATTTTACAAATATAGCAGAAATCTTCAGTTCTGATAAAAGCTTTGATCACATAATCAACGATTTTTAGTCAACATCAGCATTTTAAGACTACTTTAAAAGTTTAGTTACATGCAGCAAGTTTTCAGATGCAACCTTTATCATGTTTCTTTGTGAACAGGTTCTCGTAGCCTCATGAATGTTTACTCACAAATAAGCCTATTCCATGGTTCACCAATAGATTATATAATTGAGTAACTTTTACTTTGAGTAAATTTTACACATATAATTCCTTAATTGCCAAACTTCCTAATTCCCTGCTTCTCTTTTGACCAATTTACATACTTCTTGAATTTGTACAAGTCACAAACGAATAGTATGAGCCGGGATAACCTACACCTCAATGGGGAAACTTCGATAGTCATCTAGCATATGCATCTAACTCCTACCTCACCTGTAAGTTACTGACACAGTCGTTCTGTAGTGAATCAAATTGTAACATACTGTAAGCGTACAATTATATGGAGAGCAGGTGTTGTGGGACACTTCCAATGGGAAATTCAGATACTTCATAAAAACAGATTACACAGTAAGATTCAATTTGAAGAACTTTATACGCTGATCAAAAGCCACATGAGTTCATTGAAATTAGGCTGTCAATCCATAAACTACACAAATATGCGTAATAAAAAATTGGATATTTCTTAAGGATAAACTATAGAAGTTTTAGGTTTGGCTAGGCTGAGGTTTAATTGTTAAATGGGCAAAACTTAGATGAAGTCATACAAGTTTTAGAGTAAGTTAACAGAAGGCACCTGCATGAGGAAGAGGGTGCAGGATTCTCCCATCAACCGATACATTGTCATTGACATGTGTATGATATATTTTATTGAATATCGTCTCCTACATGATGACGACTTGCTAGTTTAAAATTTAAAAATTCAAGCACAAATTTGACAACTATGCTGATTTATACATGTTCATAAACTTGATCACATATTTATTTCACCCTGACCATCTTTCGATTTCCTGATCTACTAAGCAAATGGTCAAAAAAACTTTATTTCTAATACTTCCTTCGAGCATCTTCAATGCCACTTTGTCACAACATACTTAAACCCCATAAAATCTGTGACCCCCTTCAACTATTTATCTAGTTTCACCCTCAAGAGTCAAGATTCAAACACCTAATTCTGGATACCATGAAAAGGAGGACTGTTCAGTTTTTCAGACACTCTTCAGTGATGTTATTGTTATTGTTGATGTTACTACCATCATCTGCAATATCTACTGCTATTAATACTGTGGTAGAAACTATGCATTAGAATAATACGTGAAATTAATAATGCAAAGATTTCAATGATACAGAGACCTTTATGTTAATGATGATCATTGAAAAGAATTGTTTTCATCTAATAGCTCTTCATGAAGGCTTTCCTATTAATTTGTATTAAAAACATTTATAGGTTGCAAAATAGCAAATTAATACGAATTGAGTAACTGGTCAAAACTGGCAAAATGTTGGGCGTTGCCAACCAACACGCTTTTCTTTGCCTATTTAGATATGGAAATTTTTTGAACAAAGCAATTCAAGAAGTTGTAATCTGATTACGCCCTAACTTTTAACCCGTTTGGCTCATTTCCTTTACAGCTAAAATATCTAAGTATCTAACTATAACCGTTTGAGCCGCTAACAATCATATCTACCCCTAGTTAACTCATTTGCACATAAATAGTGGATAATTCCCCCCCCCCCCCCCCCCCCCCCTAGAATCATTGATGGTCTGTTGTTCCTTTTCAAGGTTTGTATAGCTAGTGGTCTAGTCATATTCATATATCCAATGTATTTCCAAATGAACGCCTCACGTCCTCATTAGTAAACACTGAAAGTTCAAGCCATTTCAAAATTATAACAGCATTTCATAACTCAATATACACACATTGACATAGATGTTACTGAAACTAATGACATGATGCATGATATCTATCATATACTCACCTTGAGGATTTCTGATGAACGGAATCCACCTAACCAAAGAAAACACCGTTCTGCAGGCGTTTTCCACATGCCTGATAGAATGTGGAAGACATCAGCCTTTGCAGCATCACCTTTTATTCTGAAAATATCATCAAAATGTACAATGACTCCATCAACAATAAGCTTAAGTTCACCATCACCAGCATGTGAGTTGACAGCTTCTCTTAGCTCACTAATTCGTCGATTTTGTTCATCCAGCCACCGTGAATATTCAACATGAAAAGATGAGGCTCCTGCATAGTTCAGTTATCAGTATGAATGTATGATCTTTCTATACAGCAATGTTGGAATCCAGTTTCAGTGATAGGAATGATGCAATACACTTACAGAAACAGAAATTTCTAATCAAGTTACAAACTGCTATTTACACAACTATTAAGTAGAGGTGGCAAACTGAGCAGGTCAGGGGAATTGTGCAAGTCAAAAAGGTACTTTTTGGGGGTGGAGACGGCTTCCCTTATCCAAACTCCAAATGTGTAACGCTTTCTTATATAGATAGTGTGTTAGCTATGAACACAAAATATGAGTTTGTCAATAACAATCCATCTCATTGAAAAACTAGTTTAAAAGGTATTATGCGGTAAAAGTTCACATTCGACAAAACTTTCGACATATTTGAATCACTTCTTCATAAGCTAGCTCTTTTAATTTTTATTTTACCTGTTTGACCCATTAGAAATGAAAAGATAATCATAATCAACCCATAAGCAGACAGGTAAAATACACCACATTTACTTTTCAGGATACGGATAAGTTATATCCAAAAGTGTTAATAAGCTTGTTGAATAAATTTATAGGTTTAAAGCATGAATTACTATATACACTATAAATAGTTGTTAGGGATTTGACATAATGCGCCCTAATCTGTCTCTGCTGCACCTAGCAATTTAATTTGATTATGCCCACTGTACTTAATGCATATATACTTTCTCCGCAAATCATATCCTCAATAGATCAACTATAGTGACTAACCTAGGAACATAATATCTTCATTCTATCCGTTCCATGGATACCAAAAGAGTCCAAACCCTCTTCCTAATAACGCTTTCTTGTGCCTGGTAAGTCCGGTCGTTACATATTATCAGATTCAAAAATTTATGGTGAACCATGCCTATGAGCGAACTACCTCATGAAAACAGACGTTATCATCAAGCTTGAGTTAATATATTTGATTTACTAAAGATCCCATCTAAGCTCAATGACTTTAATCATCAAGTTTATTTTAGTTTCTGTTTCCATTACTTTTGGACTTTTGTTACATAAATTGCTAACACTAATAGCATAGATTCTTTTAAGACTAGAATTTTTCTGCTTTGTTCACAACAGCAAATGGAATACTAGTAAACTTCTCGTTACATAATAATATTGTTGCTAGACATAGACAATGTAGTGGTGGAAGAAAACTATAGTAAAGACACTGATAACAAATTACAACCTTATTCTTCAAGTCACTAGCAGAGGTGAGCAAATTATGAGGGCCAAAAAATTTCAAACTGATTTAATTTTTATTATTGGATTAGCATAATCACACAGTATATATATACTACTCTTCCAAACAGACTAAACCCCTTAATTTATTGCTTCATATATCCGAAAGTTAAATTTTTTTAGTTTATTTTTCTAGACGGAACTATTGACAAGGAGGATACAAGACTCAAATTCACAACTAGGCGTACCATTTCCACTCGTTGATTGAGATTGCTCTCCTGAACTTGAAATGTAGACGCCCTTTCAGCAAATGAGAAATAACATTAAGACAAGTGAATGTGCTTGAAGCTAGTTTTTCAAAAGGATTGTGCCGACCAAACCTGCTGCCTAGCTCTCTGAAGCTCTTGCTCAAGTTGGCTCAACTTCATTCTGCTACTTTCAAGCTGTTGGACATAAGCCTAAATAACCACCAAAAATACATCAAAATCATTGTGAATGACAGTAATTTGCTGACGGTGGAAAAAGAAAGGATCTAAAACACTCACTTTCTTCCGCAAACGACTTTTTCTTGCAGCTTCACGATTTTGAGCAAGCCTACGAAGTGTCTGGACATACATGAAAATTCAGTAAAATCAGATGGCTGCACTTGACTTGGTTATAGATTTTAATTTCCAAAGTAGAGTAAAATAAACCTTTTGGTCCCTTGACTTATCACTGGCATCAGAAACCACAACCCCAAGTGAACCATTACGGAACTGCATCAAAATAAAAAGAACAAATTAGCAAAAACTCAACTTGAAAAAAAAAAAAAAAAAAAAAAAAAAAAAAAAAAAAAAAAAAAAAAATCATCATTTTGAATGATAAAGTATTATTACTCCCAAAGCCTTGTCATCAATGTCGCCATCAGTAGAAGTATCAGTCATTGGACTGAGCTCTGCCATCCTGGATCTCAATCAAGAATGAAGCAAGTCTTAAAACGTCTTTCAGTGCAACTAACAAATACCAACTCTGCAAAGACATGATAATTAGTTTTGATGGTTTGCTATCCAAAGTGATAGGTTATCTTATTTGAGAGTAAATACTAAATAAGCAGTTCGGAATAATGACATATAAAATAATTAGATTAAGGGGGTGTTTGTTTAAGCTTATATGAGGGCATGAGGCTTACGAGCTTATTTGATTTCGGCTTATATTACATAAGCCACAATTTTCTGGCTTATTTCGACATGTATGGGTTTATATAAGTTTATTTTGATACAATAAGCTTATATAAGCCTACAAGTTTCAAAATAAGCCGGAAAACTGACGCTTAAGAAATATAAGCCGAAACACAAATAAGCTTATAACCCTACATATAAGCTTAAACAAACACCCCCTTAATAAGCAACTCCTAGCTAGTACTATCATATTTGAGAGTAAAATAAGCAGTTTGGAATTGTTTATTAAAAAAGCTTATGCTTTTTTAACAATTCCATTTCTTTAAGAGCTAAAATCAGATAAGCAGTGCAAATTCAAAACAGAAAAAACAAATAAATAAATAAATAAATAAATAAAACATGGGTATAATTCATTTCATTTATATATACAAAAAAAAGCAGTCAGCAGATAAAAACAGCAACTTGATTGTGTAATATAAATCAAGAAACTTGGAATAAAGAAATGAAGGGCTTACTAGAAATCTTTGATTGATTTTTTTTTGTTAAGTTTGAGTGCTTATTGAATCCCACACGAATGGTGTTTGTGAAAGAGAAAGAGAGAGGGGAGATACAAAGACAAACACAAATACAAGTGTTATGTCTTTTGTTTTGACTTTTTTTCATTCACACCAACCACTTCAACCTTTTAGGCTTTTACTTTATTTAGTGCAAACAAACAAAAAACCTATAAACAATAACTGCTAAATTCTATCAAAACATGATTTTATCCTAGTTACGTGTTCCTCGTCTCAAAATTATAGTCTATATTTACATTTTAAGATATCTCAAAGTAATTATTCATTTTTTTAAGTAAAAACTATAGAATTTGTGAGAAAATATTTGAATGGTTGAAAGTTAAATTGGCCATACTTTTATTAATCTTTGTAATTTTTGTCTCCTGATAATTATTTTGAGACGCAAGGAGTACTTGTTAACCTTTTTCTTTTCTTTCTTTTTTTGACAATTTATAGATGGAAGTAGTACAAAATTTTGAAAATTTTGTTACACTTGTGTTAGATTTTTCATATAAATGTATATGTATATTTTAATAAAAGCATAGTGATGAAAGTAATTGAATTTGAACATAGTTTATGTGAGCCCCTTTATTTGTAGATGTGTTTGGAATAGAATTAAAGATTTGGTAATGGTATGAAAAGAATAAAATAGAAAAGAAAAAAAATTATAATATATTAATAAAGAAATTTTTAAAAAGTTATTGAAAATAACTAAATTAAAATATACTCGTATCATTTTATAACAAAAATGTAAGAGAGAGATAGACATATTTATTAGGCTGTTATGAGAGGAATTAAAAATTGGACTGTCACAAATTCTAATTCATTTACCAAAACATGAACCAAACATTTTAAATTTGAGTGATATCTAAAATATGATTCTACACCCATAAACCAAATGCACCCTGGGGCTGTTTGGTTCGCAGTATGTTTTGAAAAGAATTGTAATCTGTCAAAGGAATTGTAATTTGAATGAATTGTAATTCAAAGAGTTAGAATGTGTTGGAATTGTAATTGACATATTCTGTCATTGTGTTTGGTTGGATCTCAATGTAATATAATTCAAAAAAAATTTTTAATAAAAACTTAAAATTAATAATAATAACAATAATAATAAAAAAAATATTAAATAATAATAACGATAATAATAATAATAATAATAATAATAATAAATAAAAATAATAAATGTTATTATTGTTTATTATTATTATATAAATAATAATAATAATAAATTAAAAAAATAAGAATAATATTTATTTTTATTATTATTATTTTAATAATAATAATAATAATAATAATAATGATAATAATAATAATAATAATAATAATATTATTATTATTATTATTATTATTATTATTTAAATAATAATATTAATAATAAATAATATTTATTATTATTATAAATAATTAAATAATAATAATAATAATATTATTATTATTATTATTAAATATTTAAATAATAATATTAATAATAAATAATATTTATTATTATTACTATAAATAATTAAATAATAATAATAATAAAAATTATTATTATTATTATTATTATTATTTTAATATTATCATTATTATTATTATTATTATTTTAATTTTTTTGATTTTAATTATTATTATTATTATTTTAATAATAATATTATTATTATTTAATATTTATATAATAATAATAAATATTATTTATTTATAATTATTTATTTTTTTATTTATTATTATTATAAATAATTAAATAATAAAAAATAAAAAATAAATAAATATTTATTATTATTATTATTATTATTATTATTATTATTATTATTATTATTTATTTCTTATTATTATTATTATTATAAATAAATAAATAATAAATATATAAATATTATTATTTATTTATTTATTTATTTATTTATTTATTATTATTATTATTATTATTATTATTATTATTATTATTATTATTATAAAGTTCTTAATTACAACGTAATTTAAAACTTTCCATCCAACTTCCTATGTAATCTGAATTCCCTCCTTTGATGTAATTGTAATGACTGAATTACAATTACAACGCAAACCAAACAGCCTACGTAATGTAATCTGAATTAGAATTCTCTCCTTTCTGCGAACCAAACAACCTATGTAATGTAATCAAATTACAATTACATCGAATTACGCCAGATTACAACGAACCAAACGCCCCCTTACTCTTTTGAGAGTTGATTTGCACATTCATATTTTTATTGGGATACTTTACTTTCTGCATTATATAGTTGTACTATTTTTACAGTATGTCCTGCTTGTACATTTGAGTGTCCCAATGAAGATAAAGAGTGTGTAAATCGCCTCCCTACTTTATATTTACTTACAGCATTTGTCAATTACAATGTTTTACACATAAAAATGAAAACTAAATTCGTAACGGACTAAGCCTCAAGAATATTGTCAACATGTCATATCCAGATGATATGTACACAATGGATGGATATAACCGGTTGATATACGACGAGCTGAATTACATCATACCAGATCTTATAGAACAACATAGGACACTATATGACTGCTAACCGTTGAACATAAAGGTATTTACGAAACTATAATCGATTTTGTTAACAACAACAAAGGTGGTATGTTTTTCGTGTATGGATATGGTGGCACAAGGAAAACATATCTATACAAGACGTTGACAGCTATTGTACGGTCGAAACATGATATTATTTCGAACATTGCATCAAGTGGTATAGCTGCTCTTATATTAGATAGTGGCATAACTGCTCATTCCAGATTCACAATATCAATTAATGTGGTGGAGAACTCCATGTGTTCAATATGTGTTGTAAGTGATTTGGCATAACTGTTAGGTGCTACAAATTTATCTAAGGCAAAGCACCTATGATTAACAAACACTGTTTCGAGGCATTTGACCGCACACTGAGAGACATTATGTCCACGGAATCTTGAGCAGCTTCTGAAAAGGTTTTTAGAGGTAAAGTTGTCGTATTTGGTGGTGACTTTGTGCAAATCCTTCCTGTAATACCTAATGGAAGCAGACAAGACATGGTGCACGCATCAATTAGCATCCCATATATCAGAGCAGTATAATGTACTTAAATTAACAGTTAAGTATAAAAAAGTTTTTCAACTGGATTTTAGATATTGGTGATGGTAAAGTTGGTGGTAAAATGATGGTGAATCTGTTGTTAAGTTTCCAAATGATATGTTTATCCCAGATTCGGATGACCATGTTGGTTCCATTGTACAAGGGATTTACCCAAATATATTGGCAAACCTTTCGAACCCAGCATATTTCCAGGAGAGAGCCATTTTGGCTCCAACGCATGATGATGTTGATAAAGTTAGCGATCATATGATGTTGCTCTCCCTAGTGATCAACATATTTATTTCAGTTCAGATACAGTTAGCGAGTCAGACATTGATTTTAACTTTGATGAGTCTCTTTATATAACTAACTTCCTAAACACTATACGAATGTCAGGATTGCCTCACTGCAAATTGGTTTTGAAAATAGGTGCTCCTGAATGTGTTTGTGTAACATAGACCAAAAGACCTGCAACGGAACGAGGTTACAGATACTTAGAATGGGAAATATTAATACATAAGGAAAAATCATATCCGATGGTAAGGTTGGAGAAGTTTGTACCATACCATGAATGGTTATAAGTCCTTCTGATACAAAAATGTGGTTCAACTTAAACAGGAGACGGTTTTCAGTATTTGTATGTTTTGCAATGACGATAAATAAAAGCCAGGGTCAAACTTTGTCTAAGGTTGGTTTGTTTCTACAACGACTTGTATTCTCTCACGAAGAGTTATATATGGTTGTGTCAAGAGTAAAAAGCAAACAAGGTCCAAAAGTAATTTGTTGCAACAAGGACGAAGAGTATACAAATAAGACAACCAATGTCGTGTACAGAGAAGTATTGCACAGACTTTAGGATTTTTCAAATCGAATATTCATGTATTTGTCATTTTAACATTCAATTTTTTTTTACTAATTGATTTGCCAATATGAATGTTATATATTTATTTCTTAGTTTCTTAATAAATATTTAAATTAAATAATAATATGAGAATGCTAAATCACAATAACTTCGTGGAAGCTAGTCTTTTATCGGATGGGTCTTGAAAGCTAATCTTAACTACTTATAAAGGGTACATAGTCAAAGTGAAAAGTTGAATTTTCAACACTTGGTCAACGAAATTATTATTGATGGAAACTACACCTTCTTTAGGAAACTACAGGTTTTAGGAAACTACAGATTTAGGAAAGTACAGGTTTTGGAGCGTATTCCACCTTCTTGAAACGCATATACAGCTTGATATTGCTGGAAACTACATATTCATAATATTGATGGAAACTATTGATGGCCTTAGAAATTTATTTCAAACACTTTCTCTATTGTTCAAGGCGGGAAAATTCAAATATAGCATTGCCTCTTGCCTATATAAACAATCCCCAACATGTTCAAAAACGTATTTCGTCTAAAGTATCTATAAAGGAAGAATAGTCAAAAGTGAAAAGTCTTCAAAAGTGAAAAGTTGAAAAAATTTTAAGCTTAATAGTCATTACACATTTTAATCAAACTTAATTAAACCTTGACTTGAAACCGAATGGCAACCTTTGACTATAATGAAAGAATTCGTGTGTAGTAATCTAGGAAATTATTCACACTTTAATACCCATGAATGTAATGAAGAGAATAATTCGTGTACTAAACAGCTCACAATTTGCTTATTAATATGATTTGTGAAAAAGAAGAATTTTTATATTTAATACTTTCCAAAAAATCATCCTATCTTTACACCTTATAATAGAAAAATGGTCAATGTGGAATGTTGAGTTTTCAACATGGTCAATAAACCTTCTATTGATGGAAACTACAAACCAAATAGGCAACAAGTGAAAGTCCACCACGATACATCCTTTATACAGCTTTTATAAGCTTTAACCTGCTATTGAATAAACATGCTATTGATGGAAACTGCCAACCACGATACAGCCTTTACACAGGTTTTATAAACTTTTATAATGGCGGGAAAATTCAAAACATAAACCCTACAATATTGCCTATATAAACACTCCCCAACATGTTCATTAGCATATTGAAAGATATCTTCAAACGTATTTCACTACAGCAAAGGGAAACAATGTTAGCGTCTTTGATCATTAACGTTTTTCTCATGATCATTAGTGTATTTCAAAGGAACGTAGATGATGATGTTGAGGTTAGTAATCTAATTCTTTTTATTCAGAACGTATATGATGACGATTAGCGTGTTTTTTTCATTTTTCTCATGTTCATTATCTTAAAGTTTCCATTCTTGTTTGGTTGTTTTTATACCAGCTTCATCCTCCTCCTATCCTTGCTCCACACCCGAGTCCCTTTTTCAATCCGAATTTGATAAATTGGAATTGGGATGATGTGATAGTCATATCAAGCGATGATGAAGATGATGAAGAAGAACCAATAGCATCATCAACCGTTGCGAGTCAAGTTTTCGTGCCCGGTCGGAAAAGAGTTTATTGCTTGGTTGATGAAAGTGAGACCGATAAAGAATAGAATTGTGATTTAGGCCTTTTCTTAAAACAACTTGTTTTACACCGTTTACAAACTATGAATGAATTAGTGAATTACTCTTGCTTTGTTACTTATTAATGAGACATTCTTATTGGAATCAGTTGCCAAGTTTCTTTCAATCTTTTAGTTTCTTTTATATTCCTAGGTTTCTTTCGACAACATGTGATTGCTTTTATGGCGATGGGTTTATGTAAATTTGAATAATTGGTCCTATGGTCTATTGATGTTTGGTTCTAATTGTTGTGTTAGTGGGTGAGTTTGAGTCTATTTTGTAATGTCTCACCCAGTTACTATCTGGTATGTATCTTCCAACATCTTTCTCAACTACCAGAAATTATGTTGAATTCATTTAACATACGTTCTGAATATCGACACAATCTATTTGTGGAATGTTATTCCTATACTAATCACGATATAGCCACGATACAACCTTTACACGTCTTTCTCAAACACCATTTTAGATGTGGTATGTTATTGCTGTGACTCATAAACTGAATATCGACACAATCTATTTGTGGAATGTTATTCCTATACTAATCCATAATATCGACACAATCTTGACATTATAATAGAATAAATATCTATTTGTGGAACATATCTTTTGCTTGTAATAAAAGCCATAAGGACTGCTGATGAAAAATGTTTTCATTATAAATAGTAAACAATGTTTGTGAATGATTCATTAGAAAGGGTTTCAATCTAATACGGGTTGATAATTCGTCATTAGGATTTTCATTATGAGTTCACATGAAGAAACTGTTACACACAATCAAGATGTCAACATGCTTTGTCTTGAATTTGCAACACATTTAACGGTATATCAACTTTGTGAACTTGTTTAGTTTCATGTTTGCTTTACTAATTTTATTTCAATTCGAATGTTTGCTTTTCTGATTTTTATACTATGTGTTGTTTAATCATGATACTGTTTTATAGACAAATTCAGAAAGAAACTTAGACTCTCATACTATTGATGTTCATGTTGATGTTGAACAAGATGCCGGAGCTACAACGGCTCAAATGGATCGCATATGGGTGGACTTGGTTCGTAAAGAGATCAAGACATTGTTGGACATAGTCGATGCGGCAGAATATAGAATAGAAAGTGACACCAGTACTGTTGAAGATTTGATGAAGCTTGTACTACAAAAGATGAAGGATACTGCTGCTTGGATTGAACAGCTTGAACCATTGTTTACCCAGTAACTTTGGTCATTTTTTCGACTATGTTTACGTTCTTTTTGAAAGACTTATGTTATTAAGATATGACTTTACGTTGTGATTTTTATTGAACTTTTCCCTATTTCATGCATGGTAATCAATTGAACTTTTAAAAAAACTTATGTTATCAATTGAACTTTTCCCTATTTCATGCATGGCTTCTGTTAGTATACTATTGGTGTGGCTGCAAATCTGATAATTTCAATTTGGATGAAGGTTTTTGTCCTTAACTACTCCTTGAAATTGTCATGTTGGGAATGCATTTTAAGGTCGCTTGTGTTCCTTTGTGTTTAGGTTTTTACTTTTCTGTAGGTTCGCTTGTGTTCCTTTGTGCCCATTCTTTTTATTTTCTTGATAAAGATTTGGGTGCCTTTTTCTTGTAATTTTGTTCTTGGTTCCTTAATATTTTCCTGGCTTTTTAAAAAATAAAAATAAAAAGTATCGTGTAGTTGTCATTTAGTAAAATAGTTTCCTATTTCATGCATGGTTATCAAGTTTTTATTTAGTACAGGTATGAAAACTTATATGTCATCTTTTAGTCAACTTAAATCTTAAAGATTTGCTCAACATAATAGGCTATTCCATGCAAGTGAATAATGTATACAATAGGATATGAATAGATATGCACAAAACATGTAATCTCATACAAGTAATATATCGAAACTAATTTCGTCAATTATTTGCTATTAACTAATTCATTTACTTTTGTCAAATATGTTCTCTATATATAATTAACATCATTTATACGTACCTCAATGTCTTGATCTCTTCTATATACAGGTATGGAAAACTTATATAATATATGTCATCTTTTATTCAAATCGTTTATATTATCTTTACGTAACAACATATAACAAACAAAAATACAGGTCACGATTCTCACATTGAACACATTGAAAAAAAATTTGGAGGCTAATACTGTTGTTGAACCTGTTGTTGAACATGTTGTTGAACCTGTTGTTCAGCATGATGTCGCTCAAGAAGAAACCACTCCTGTCCCCGTACCCAGAAAACGTGGAAGGTTGATGAAAAATGGTGCTTTTGCAAACAACAATGTTGCAAATCTTGTGTCTTCTGACGAAGAGAATGTAGAAGCACTGTCAGTAAAGAAAATGCTTGATGATGACTTTCAAACAGATGATAAAGTAGTATAAATTTATCAAAATATTATATTCGTTTGGGTATTAGATTTACAATCTTTATATATACAACATATTACTAATGTCATGTTACCATTCTCCTCTTTTGCATAGGAACTTGATGAGGAAGGACCTATCACTTTTAGTCATTCCAAAAAGAAACAGAGGTCTTCCGTATCCAATGCACAGCGTTTTACAGTTATTGATGAAGAAATAGACGATGAAGATGCAATTGATGATGCAGATGGAATTGATTTAGAAGATTCTGAAAATTGCAGTCAAGAATCTTCATATGAGGAAGATAAGGAAGATGATTTGGATGATTTCATTGATGATGAGGATGCAACTTTTGTTGATGAAAGTGACACTGATGAAGAATAGAATTATGTTTTATGCCATTTGTTAAAACAATTTGTTTTTCACTGTTTAGAAACTATGTCTTGCTTTCCTTTGTATCTTTTCCTATAACAAATAAACGAATTACTCTTGTGTCTGTTTGCCAAGATATAACTGCTACAATAGCATTTGTATGTTGTTCCTATCATGAGCTAAATTAAATCACAAGTGCTACATAAATCTTAGTAGTTCTACATAGTTTTTCTACAAGCAATTTCCTGAAAACATGAAGAGTTTCAAAGGTTCTTTCTTATTTTGTGGCCTAGCAATGTCAAGTTATCTAAGTAGTGCTTTGATATATGTTGTTCATAAAACGACCGGTGGAAGTGGGTCGAATAATTGGTTAGCTGAAGACTTGAACGAGGCGAAGCTAGATTGCTATTATTATCTAATCACGGGGTTGGAGATTTTGAACTTTCTATACTATTTGATGGTAGCAAAATGGTATAAATACAAAGAAGGAGATGAAGCTGATGTGCCATTAGAAGACATTCCATCTCAAAAACATATTGTTTGAATACACAATGAATTTACTACAATACTCTTAGACGTTGATTGGGATGTCGAATAAGGCTTATCCGGCCATCTTAGCATCATATCTATAACCCAATTCTGTGTACAAATTGAGAGGTTTACTAATATGTATCTCAAATATATTGTTTAAGAACGATTCTATATAAGTAGCTTAGGTATAGTGATTTGTAACAGGGTATTTGTGATCGAACTTCATGTGGAACTCCACATCTTGCAAGTTTGTAACGTTATAATTATAAGTTCAAAGTAATAATTAATAAACTCCCAAAATCAAAGTTCAAATGGACTGTTTAGGTGTTTTATGTGTTACATTACTTTCTGATGCTTGGCTTTAGAAACATATACTGTCGTTTAGATTATATGGTTCAGTGTTAGATTATTAAAAGTTTTGCGTTTGGTAAAAGACTGCTTTGGGATTTGGTGACATTCTCTATTATGCTTTTGCTTAGTAACGACTAACATTGGTATGTTCTATTACTGTTAGAGTATTAAAGACACCATGCTTGGCATTAAACAATCTACCACCAGTATTTCGAACCCAATTCATGTTGATTTAAATAATGGTATGTTCTTTTTCTGTTTTTAATCTCGATATATTACTTTTAAAACTTGACTTTTATTACAAGTCGACCCTTTCATTGCATTATCTGCTAGAAAAACGCAAGGTCGTGTCTAATAAAGATGTTCGCACAAGGCAAACGGGGAAAAAAGGAAAGACCAACTATGCCTACTTTGAAGAAAGTTCAGCTCACATAAATATCACTCCTAATAGGGTACCGTTCGGAACATTGAACAATCTCCTAAATACTAATGGTGCTCGAAATAGCCTTCCATTGCAAACAGCATCTCCTCAAAACCTATCAAGAAATAAAGAAAATATAACACCATTAGAAACACCACGTTCCTATGCTTCAACCTCTCTATGCACTAATGTAAGTGTAGCCCCAGCTACTCAAAAAAGAAAAGATTACCAAAGGCGTTATTACCAACAACGAAAACAAAATAAACTAGCGGAGCAAATGCCAACATCGAACCACAGACACCAACAGGAGCTACTCAATATCTTTCGGGCTTGACAAGTGAAATCAGCATAGGTAAAAAAGTGTACATTGTACGTTCTTTATGGAATTGGAAAGCCCCGTTACTCATACATGTTTTAAATTGGAAAACCAGATGATCGACATGGTGGTAACATACTATTGCCCCTATTTGATCAAGAGTACAATCAAACTGTCGATGGTAAGCTTCATTAAAGAAATTGTTGCTCTTTACTGCATTTATTTACATTATAACTATGTAGGAACAAATGTTGGTGTAGACATAGCCACTCAAAAAAGAAAAGAATACCACAGAAACTATTGGCACCAACGAAAACTAAAGAAAGTAGCAGACGCAAATGCTAACATGGATGGAAACACAATGGAAGGAATGACACAAAATCTTTCAGACATAACACGTGAAAACAACATAGGTAAACTAATTTTCCATATTATGTTCTTTTTTATGAAAATTTGTATCATCTTATTAGTACATTTTTCTAAATTGCAAACCAGATCATCGACATGGTAGTAGCGTACCAATGCCCGTATTTGATCAAGAGTTCAATCAAAATATGGCTGGTAAGCTTCATTAAAGAAATTGCTTTTGCTGTTTACTACATGTATTTACGTTATACCCATATAGGAACCAATGTTGGTGTAGACCCAACCATTCAAAAAAGGAAACAATACGACAAAGCCCGTTACCAACGGCGTAAAGAAAAGAACATAGTAGATGCAAATATTAACATGGAAGCAGACATAATGGAAGGAATGACACAAAATCTTTCAGACTTGACACGTGAAACCACCATAGGTAACATAATTTTCCATATTCTGTTCTTCTTTACGGAATTTTGTATCATCCTATTAATACATGTTTTAAATTGCAAAACCAGATGATCCGTACGATTTCGTGTACAATGGCCTTCCTAAAGAGCATCGTCTATTGAAGGAGCAACCACCATGTATCATTTGTGGAGCAAAGAAAATACAATATGAGTTTCCCACTTTTTGTTGCATGAACGGGAAAACGACTTTGAAAGCCTTACACATTCCTCCTGAACTATACAACCTATTCACGTCACAATGTGAGTTAGGAAAAACATACGTGCGTACAACACAAACTTTTCCTTCGCATCGATGGGTGTAAAGTTGGACAAAACATACAACGTTAGGAACTCTGGAGTATATACTTTTCGGGCACATGGAGGGATATATCATAGAAGGGAGCAGTTGGTTCCTAGAGACGGACAACCAAGGTGCTTGCAGTTGTACTTTTATGACGCAGAATCCGAACTTGAGCATAGGTTACAATGGCCTAATCTTGATAAAGAAATTGTTAAGATATTACTACGTGTTCTTGCACCAAACCCATATGTTCAGACATTTCGAACACTTAGTAGCCTTGGTCCGCTTGACAAGTATAGGGTCGAATTAAATGCATCTGTTAAAGTCGATCAAAGACTTTACAATCGTCCTACCACGTCCGAGATATAAATACGATTCTAACCATCCTACGTCTTATATAAATTGACCATTGTATATATAATCTTATACTCTCAACATAAATATGTTATCATGTAGGTCGCTGGTATTTGGGTAGAAGGTAATAACAACATCTCTGCATACAAGAGAAGTATCGTTGTGTATGGAAAGTCTGAACACCCTACGCAAATACAGCCTTATTTCGCTTCCTATGATCCTTTGTCTTATCCAATGTTCTTTCCAAATGGAGAGGCTGGATGGCATTCTCGAATACCAAGAGAAGGGGTAGACATAAATGAACTTGATGATGATGCCGATGACGTCGACGAAGACGAAGAAGGTACTAAAGCAATCATTATACTCATAAAACTTTATATTGTGTAATACCAGTTTCAATAGTATCATATAGTATATGGTTTCCTTACACAACCTTTTTAACATCACCACACAGGCATTAACACAAGAACTGGTAGAAAAACAGTTACTATGCGAGAATATTATTGTTACAAATTCCAGATACGGCCATATCATAACCTGATCCTGTTTGGAGGGTGATTGTTTCAGCAATTCGTGGTAGATATATACATAAAGATTGAGACTTCACGCTTGCAATTTTGTGAAAAAAACCAATCCAAAATTAGAGCAGATTTGTATCAAGGAATCGTTGATTGTGTTAATGCCGGAGAGGTTCAATCAAATAGAGTGGGCCAACGTATTGTCTTGCCTGCGTCTTTTATCGGAGGTCCATGTGACATGCGAAGAAGATTTTTGGATGCAATGACGTTAGTTCAAGATGTTGGGAAACCTGATATCTTTCTTACCATGACTTGCAATCCTAATTGGCCTGAAATTGTTACCAACCTTTATCCTGGACAAATAGCCCAAGATCGACCGGACCTGGTTACAAGAGTTTTTCATGCAAAACTAGAGGATCTCAAGCACCAACTATTCACCAAGCACATCCTTGGGGTTATTGTGTCACACATATATGTTATCGAGTTTCAAAAACGGGGTTTGCCACATGCACATTTTCTTCTGATTATGAGTTCAAATTACAAGCTGGCAAATCCCGATCATTACGACAAAGTTGTTTGCGCTGAAATTCCAGACCCGAATAAGCATCTTGAATTGCACCAACTGGTTCTAAAGCACATGATTCATGGTCCTTGTGGTCACTTAAATACTCAGTGTCCTTTTATGGAGGGTGAACCAAAGAAATGTCGTTGGAATTATCCTAGGCAATTCCAAGAAACAACATAACAAGGAGATGACTCGTACACATTGTATCGACGGAGAGACAATGGCATCGAGGTAAATGTACGGAACAGCGTCCTGGACAATAGATGGGTTGTTCCATATAACCCAAAATTGTTGATGATGTTCAATTGTCACATCAATGTGGAGGTATGCTCAAGTATAAAATCCGTTAAATATGTCTTCAAGTATGTTTACAAGGGTCATGACAAACAAGTTGTAAACATTGATCAAGATGGAGAACAAGTCATTAATGAGATAAAGAGGTTCCAAGATGCGCGTTATGTATCACCCCCTGAAGCTATGTGGAGAATTTACGGCTTCCCTTTATCTAATATCCATCCGTCTGTTATGTCATTGCAAGTTCATCTACCAAATAACCAGTTGGTTAGGTTCTCAGAAGACGATGTAATGACTGACATTCTTGAGAGAGAGAGGGATAAGAGATCGATGTTGACCGCCTTTTTTGACTTGAACAAGACAGACGTAAGCGCGAGGCAATACTTGTATAAAGACATCCCCAAGCACTATACATGGAATAAAAGTACACGCAAGTGGATCCTTAAAAAAAAAGGGAAAATGGTAGGAAGATTGGTTTCCGCTAATCCCGCTGAAGGAGAGCGGTTCTATCTACGTATACTTTTGCAACATGTTAAAGGCCCTACAGGCTTTGAATATCTTTACACGGTCAACGGTGTAGTGTACAGTACATTTTGTAGAGCGGCCCTCGAAAGGGGATTGATACAGAGTGATGATCACATATCTGACTGTCTACGTGAGTCCTCTATGCACGAGATGCCAGGGCCTCTTAGAAGACTATTCGCGACTCTTCTAATCTTTTGCGAGCCAGGAGATGTTCGCAAGTTATGGAATGACCATTACGAATCACTTTCAGAAGACTACACCTTACATTGTGCAAGTGTTGAGCGGGTTCAAAATATGGTTCTAACGGACATATCATCAATTCTACAATCTATGGGTAAGAGTCTTAGTGATTTTGACCTTCCAAACATTACCGCGGATGTAAGTTTAGAATCATTTGGCTGTCGTGAGTTACAAGAGGAGTGCTCGATAGTTGTACAAGATGAAGATATACTTGCTCGGCATTCTCTCAACACTGATCAAAAAATCGCATATGATACAATCATGAGACATGTCGATGAAGATTCTCCAGGGGTGTTTTTTATTGATGGCCCTGGAGGAACTGGTAAAACATTCTTGTATAAAGCTTTGCTTGCCACTGTTCGTTCTCGTGGTCTTATTGCACTTGCCACTGCTTCGTCAGGGGCTGCGGCAAATAACATGACAGGGGGAAGAACTGCTCACTCCCGATTTAAGATTCCCATCAATCTTAATACAAACTCAGTATGCAACATCAAAAAACAAAGTGGCCTTGCTAAGTTACTTTGTCAAGCCAAGTTGATAATATGGGATGAAGCATCAATGGCTAAAAGGCAAGGTGTGGAAGCGGTTGATCGAACTATGCAAGATATTACCGGGGTCAAACTTCCATTCGGCGGCAAGATAATGGTTTTAGGAGGGGATTTTAGACAGGTTTTACCGGTCGTTAGACATGGAACACGAGCGCAGATTGTAGATTTGAGTCTACGGATATCACCTCTTTGGTCCATAATTAAAAAAATGCGGTTAACCATAAACATGAGGGCACAGACAGACCCATGGTTTTCAAACTTCCTATTACGAGTTGGTGACGGGGTTGAAGAGGTCATCGATGAAGACTATGTACGCATACCTGATGATATGACTGTCCCTTACACTGAAGAGGCTGCATCAAAGGACGCATTAATCGATGAAGTGTTTCCTTCCTTCACCGCCAACGCTCATTCATCTACTGATATAGTTTCAAGAGCAATTTTATCCACTAAAAATGAGCATGTTGACAGCATTAATGATATGTTGATTGAAAGATTTCCTGGCGAAGAGAAGGTTTACTATAGTTTTGATGAAGCAGAAGACGACACCTAAAACTTCTATCCTTTGGAATTCTTAAACTCGCTCAACGTGAGCGGGTTGCCCCCTCATTGTTTGCGTTTGAAAATAGGATGCCCGATTATTCTTTTAAGGAATCTCGATCCGGCAAATGGATTATGTAATGGCACGAGGTTGATATGTAAACGTTTTGACCCTAATGTCATCAATGCTGAGATAGCTGTCGGGCAACACGCTGGAGTTAGAGTGCTCTTGCCAAGAATTCCTCTTGCTCCATCTGAAGAAGACATGTTCTCTTTCAAACTAAAGAGAACACAATTCCCTATTCGCCTTAGCTTTGCGATGACTATTAATAAAGCTCAAGGCCAAACAATTCCAAATGTGGGTGTATATTTGCCCGACTCTGTTTTCTCGCATGGCCAGCTTTATGTGGCATTGTCCAGAGGGGTATCCCGTAGAACAACAAAGGTATTGGTTAAACCGGTCAAAGAATTTCGTCAAGCAGGAATCTACACCTCAAATGTCGTGTATCAAGAAGTTTTACGCGACGAGTAACGTGTGTTGTTAGTTTTTTTCTCACAACTGATGTAATGTTTTACTTTCAGTTTCATTAAATGTTTTTATATGTTGTTTGATAG